>OY992531.1:149400613-149598470 GCA_963921185.1 Dasysyrphus tricinctus | reverse complement strand
TTTATTCAATAACTTGACAGAATTTCATCATGTGAGAATAACATTTAGTCTATAAAATTATCTAAAAACTGAGCTATTAACCAACTCTGTAGCTTAATTAGTCTTGAAGTTATAGCGTGTCAAAGTAACACTTGTGATTTTGAACTGTAAAAGGGACAAATTACAGTTATTTGTAAATATCGCAACAAATATAATTGTTTTCAAAAAATTTATAAATTTATATTGTTTCTCATAAAATTCTACACAAAAAATAATGCGATACTTTTTTTCGTTGGAGCAACAGATTTTGATGAAAAAAATTACATTACAGTAAAAAGCTCTTATTAAAACGTTTTTTCACGTTTTCCTCAAAGTCTGTTGCTCCTACGAAAAAAAGTGTCATAATCTTTTTTATGAGCAATAATAACCCTCCAAATTTCGGAACTTTTTAGGAAATGCATAAGACGTCAAAACAAAGCCCTCCACCAAAATTCAGCTTTGTCGGAATTTTTTCGAAGTTTTGTCATTTATTTCTCTTATTTTCCTGGGCTATAAGTTATAACTCATTTATAGAATTTCAAGTTTGAGTTCAAAGTCTGTCCCAGAGTTTTGAAGAAAATAAAATCTTATAATTTGCTTTTATTTTCGTAATCTGTGTTATAAGGTGGATTGTAATATGCATGAACACCATATACTTATACCATACACCAAAACTAGTGTGTACGTCAAAAACGTTCGTAGCAACAATTTGTGTGGATTGGAATTTTCTGATGGATGCGTCAGGATCCAACCGAAGGGTGACAACGTCTGACTCCTCAAGTGCTTGCATGATAGCCGAAAATTGGATGCATTTGAAAGCATATATATACACAGGAATGCTGCAGCTTTAAACGCTGATATGGGCAACATTGAGTCTGAGTTGTTCGTGTTATAATTTTTCTCTATCTGTGTCTTCCACCCCCCTCACTGCATTTAACTATGTAATTGATATTTCTCTCTTTTCTTTCACACCTTTCATAACTAACTAACTTTTTAACTACCTATATGTAATCTGCAAAAAATGTAACAATGTATGTAATGTAAAGGACGGTCCACACTATGCCGATCAACATTGTTGGTTAACATTGTCGATCAACATGCTAGTGTGTACGTGAAAAACTTTCGTAGCAAACATTTGTGTGGTTTGAAATTTTCTGATTGATGCGTCAGGATCCAACCTAGGGGTTCAGGGTTCGAATCCTGATGGTACCCAACTTTTTTTTATTTTTTCTTGTGAACAATAAAGTTAAAACGATATTATTAACATTAAATACTTATTCACAATAAATATTGCATTTTTCATCTAGTAAAAATGTGATTAATAACGCACAAAACTAATAAATTATATTCATGAATTTAAAACCCTACAAATGTGTTCAATAAAATGAAATTTGTTGAACAGCTTTGTCGATTGCTATCCATTTGAATCGGGTTACGTTCGGGTCAACAAATGTTGATTGGCTTTGTCGATCAACACGTCTACACTTAGGTTAGGTTAGGTTAGGTTGATGGGCTGACGGTGGATCTTGTTCCCGTCACACTTAGATCAATGTTGATCCATTGTGGTACCCTGATGGATTGGACCATCCCTTTAAAAATATAACCTATGAAATCCTATGGAGCATCGAACCATTTAGAGGCGTTGATGAAGTTCATTAAACTTGAGATGTTATTTCCTGTTGACTTCGAGATTTCTGCTAGATCATTGAAGAAATAGCTACCCATATATTTTATATTGCATAGTGCCGGACATTGACCTAGGAAGTGAAGGGTGTCTTCCTCTACTTCTACGTCACCGCAACCTCTGCATAGGTCTTCAGTACTTAGTCTCATCTTTTTCTTGTGGTAACCTTAGAGATTATGTCCCGTGATAATTCCTATTAAAAGATTCAGGGATCTCTTTTTCAGGTTTATGACATGGTGCGTTTTTTTCTTATTGTAGCTAGGCCACAAATTCTTTGTAGTGGTACAAGTTGCGAGTGAGTTCCATCTGTCATTGGTAAGTTCCACTATCTTCTTACCAATTGTCTGTTTAATGGCACAGGATGGAATTTTAACACCGGAGTCCGTTAGGCTTTGATCTAACGATGAACCAGTCCTTGCCAGTTCATCTGCTTTTTCATTTCCCAGGATTCCACAGTGCCCAGGAACCCAGCAGAGTCTGATGTTGTGCTGTGTGGCAAGAATCTTTAGCTCTTCGCGACAGCATGAAACCAGCTTGGATTTTATTTCTGTTGCAGAGATAGCTTTAATCGCTGCCGGGCTATCAATGTAAAAGGTGATATCAGCCCGTGGTATCGCCAACATTGAGATCTGTTCGGCAGCCTTAATCACTGCAAGAACCTCCGCTTGGAAGACACTGCTATAATCAGGGAGTCTATAAGAGTTCGCTAAATTAAGGGATTCTGAAAAGAAACCAGCACCTACTCTCGTATCCATCTTTGATCCGTCTGTGTAAATTTCTACCATCGGTGTATCTGATTGTTGTAAACCAGCTTCCCATTCTTCTCTTGTGGGGATGGATACAGAAAACGGTTTTTCAAAATTTGTACGGGGTGTTGTGTAGTCTGTGCATACATACCCCTCCGTAAATTTGTTCATAATTTGTGCATGACCTACAGAGTTCTTTTTCCAGCTATCGGTCTGGCTTAATCTTAGAGCACCATAGGCTGCAGTTTCTTGTACGAATAGATCTAGGGGTCTTAGATTGAGTATGGCTTCCATTCCCGCAGTGGGAGTGGACCTCATTGCCCCTGTGATTCCTATGCACGCTAGTCTTTGAACTTTGTTAAGCGTTTTATAATTACATTCTTTATCCATCGCGCTCCACCAAACCAGGCTACCATATGTGAGGATCGGTCTTATAATGGCCGTGTACATCCACATTATGATTTTAGGGCTTGGACCCCAGGTCTTACCAAAGATCCTGTTGCAGGAGTAAAAAGCGATCATGGCCTTCTTGGCTCTTTCTTTGATGTTCATACCCCAGTTTAGCTTTTTGTCAAGAATTACGCCTAAATATTTGGCATGATCTGATAGTCTAAGTTGGGTTCCTTCTATTGATGGTAGGACAAATTCTGGTATTTTCCTTTTGTTAGTAAAAAGAACCAGTTCGGTTTTTTGTGGGTTTACCGAAAGTCCACATTTCCCCGCCCAGGTACAGACTTTTGACAAAACGTAATTAATCTGTTCGCTGGTTGTGGAAATAAATTTTCCGGTCGCTAGCAGCGCCAGGTCGTCTGCGTAGGCAACTACTTTGACACCGCTATTATTCAGTTCAATCAGGATTTCGTTCATTACTAGTATCCACAATAGTGGTGAGAGAACTCCTCCTTGTGGAGTCCCCCTAGATGTGGATACTTTGATCCGTGCGTCCCCTAGTTCTGAGTTAATCCGTCTGTGTTTTAACATACAGATAATCCAGTTTACGAGGGAATTATCCACTTCAAGGTCTACAAGTGCTCTTTTTACCGCATCATTCTGTACATTATTGAAGGCGCCTTCAATGTCCAGAAAAGCTGCTAGAGTATACTCTTTGTCCTTGAGTGATTTTTCTACTATACTTACTAAGTTGTGAAGGGCTGTTTCAACACCTTTTCCTTTCGTGTAAGCATGTTGGGCAGGTGACAACACATTCGGTTTTATACTACTTCGTATGTGTATATCTATTAATCTTTCGAAGGTTTTTAAAACAAACGATGTTAGACTAATGGGTCTATAGTCTTTAGCTTCCGTGTGGCTTGGTTTCCCAGCTTTTGGTATAAAGACTACTTTTACTTCACGCCACGCCAAAGGAATATATCCCCACTTAAGGCTGCTTGCAAAGAAGCTCTTGAGATGTTGGGTAACGTGTTTAGTGTTCTTCTGAAGCATCATGGGGAAGATGCCATCTGTTCCTGGAGATTTGAAGGGTGAAAACGAATTTATCGCCCAGTTAATTTTATCCTCCGTTATAATATCTGGTGGCACCGTGTGCTCTGTTTGTACTGCATCCTCCAAGTTGTTAACGTCAAAGTTACAACCAGGAAAATGAGTTTTGATAAGGAGCTCCAGTGATTCTCCACATGATTCAGTCCATTGATCATTAGGATCTTTAAGAGACCCTAAGGGAACTGATTCTTTTGCTAAAACTTTTCTAAGTCTTGCTGATTCATTAGTTCCTTCAATTTGGTTGCAGAAGGTTAACCACGAGCTGCGTTTCGCCCGTTGAGTTTCGGCTTTGAATTTTCTTTGACTGTTTTTGTACGCTTCCCAGTCTAATTCACTTCTAGTTCGTTTGGCTGTATTGAAAAGTCTTCTTGTTTCTTTTCTAATAATGCCAAGTTCGTGTGTCCACCAAGGTGGTTTCTTATTTCCTGTCCTTACCTGTTTAAGGGGGCATGCTTTTTCGAAAGCCTTATTTAGAATTTCTGTGAATTCTGTGGTGGCACTATCTAGGAGTTCAGGTCCATTTAGTGAATTATTTTCAAAGGATTTAATCCTTGTTTCTAATTCCCTATTGAAAGTATCCCAGTTAGTATTTCGAATATTTCTAAACGGTTTCTCGGAGGCTATTGTGTCTGGTATGAGAAATTCAATGATTTTGTGATCAGAGAAAGATTGCTCATCCGACACCCTCCATTGTTCTATTGGTACTGTACTTGAGTTACTTGTTATGGTAATGTCAAGCACCTCCTTACAATTTTTTGTGACAAAAGTTGGTTCTCTACCCCTATTTGCTACTAATAAATTGTTCTCAATAAGAAATTCAAAAAGAGACTCACCTCTAGTATTGATGTTAGTGCTACCCCACTGAGAGTGATGCGCATTAGCATCGCATCCTAGCACTAGATCGAGTTTCAGCTCCGCAGCATGTTTAACTAACTGGCTTGTTAGGTCAGCTGGTGGTCCTTCCGTCCCGTCGTGAGGCATATAGCATGATGCTATAATGAGCGGTGGTAACCCATCTCTCTCCAACTTGACGGCCGTCTGATCTAAATTACTGTATTTGGATAGAAGAAAAAGGTTAAACTGTTTTCTAGCTACGATACAGGTTCTAAAGCTACTGTTTGTTCCCACCTGAGCAGTTTTGTACAGTATAGTTCCTTTTGTATTCAGCCCTCTGATTTTTCCACCTGCTAACCAGGGTTCTTGCACGAGGGCGACGTCAATTTGTCTATTCTCCATGAGATAGACTAGGTTGGCACTGGCAGCTTTACTGTGATGAAGATTTATTTGAACAAATTTCATGATTAGTTTTTAACTACCGACCCCCTATTTACCTTTTTATTCTGATTGGCTATGAGCCTCAGTCTGCATCGGTTTGTACCAATGCGAACCTTGAAGCCAATTTTTCGCAGAAGTGGCAGAGATTTCTGGCTGAGTAGCACCGTCACTTCTGTACCTTCGGCGGTCTGCTCTCCCACATCGATAACATCCCAGTTTTGACTGAGCTGGTCGGTGTTTAGGGATCTAAGGTATCTTTCGATACGGTCCCTCGGGATTACAGGTCCTCTAATCACCAATTTCGCTTTAGGCCGTGTGATGTTTCTGATATCCTCCTTATTAATAAGGCGGAGATCAGCATTCTGCCAAGGGACACTGGTGTTTTTTACAAAATCTTGGAGCCATGCATAGGTATATTTATCCTCGCATGCTAGAAGCTTGAAACCTTGCACGGTTGCGAGGGTACCGAAGAGGGGCAGTGGCCCATTCTTAACGATAGCCTCGTTTACCGCGTCAAGGATTCTAGACTCCAAGAGCTTCCATTGGTCTTCCGTCAGCTTCCGCGATGGGTTTCCAAAGTCAGCAATTGCCGCCTGTTGGCCCTCCACGGTCACTTTCGAAAGCCTAGCTTTTTTCCTCTTATTTTCCGGTGAGGAATTCTTCGTCGAAATCGTGTCGTCGTTCCTTACTCTTTTGGATGACCCTGCAGTAGGGTGTGAGTCAGAGTGGGGCGGGAGGCCCAGCTGCTCTTTCCCCAACACCGTCCTTTGGGTTACCTTGGAGTTCGGTTCGTTGTGTCCGTCCTTTGTCGTGTCCTGTACTCGCTGATACGATCTATCCAGGGCTTCCTTTTCTTTTTTCGTTAAGGACTCCGGATTTCTTTTACTTAGCCGCCGAATGATCTTCTCAGCATTTCGTTTTTGTCTGCGCTGTATTTCTCTGTCGCTTAGGCGACCCTTTGCCTTACGTCGCACTCGCGTTACAGATACCGCGCTGTCTTTAGTCCTGTTCCTTCTGCTTGGTTTGAGGGAATTACTCGCATTTGGGTTGCATTTAGGGCTATGGCCCATAATGTTTTCCGCATGCTTATCCTTCCCTCTGGCCTCATCGTCAATTGTCTTCTCATCTACGAGACACGTAGGAGCGAGAGGCTCCATGCTTTGTCTAGTCTTTGAGAGAGACAAATCGTCGATGTGCATATGTCCTGTGGCATTGCTACGTCTGGGACTTGGGGGGTTCAAAACTCCTGGGTTGTATGTGAGGCTATGGCCCTGCATGCTTCCCAGGTGCACGGACTCCCCGAGACTCCCACCCGAGTTAATCGTCGCAACTTCCAGTCCCGTAGGAGCGGGAGGCTCCATGCAACGACTGGTTGATTGTTTAGATTCCTCAGGTATCGGTAGGTGCATGTCCGTTGTCCGGTCTGTCGTTTGACCGGTTGATGGTGTCACCCTCCACTTACGTTGGGTTTTCCCTTCGTAAGAGTTTGGTGGTCCCATCAACTGATCTCCGCTCATGGCTTTCGCACAAGAAACCTCCTCCGATGTACAGGCGTGAGGCCCGTTCTTCATTAAAGGCTCCTCCTGCAGAATGTCATATGCGGTTTTTAGTCGTTTCCGTTCTAGTTCAGTCAGGTCAATCCACCTCTTTGAACCAAGTCGTTTGATTGTCTTCTTACTGTTGGCGATTTTACTTCGCCTCGAGGAGGTAGACAATCTTGAAAGATTGGAGCTAGCTACGGAGCAGCAGTCACTGATATCATCAATATCCACTGTTCCGACACTAGTTCCATCTCTCACTCCGAGGTTGGCAAAGGGGTCGAGAAGAAGGTCTTCCTCTTCCTCTGTCAAAGTCTTGTCCGTTTCAATTGTTCGTCGTCGATGTTTCGTTTAGTGGAAAGTTTTGTCACTGGCGACTTCTCTCCTTCAGTTAACGAAGGAGCCAAGCCCGCGCCGGCAGCCGTGACCTCTGCCGACGTTTTGGCACATATCCGTACCAGTGTTTCATTGTTATTGGTCGTACTTTCCATTTTTTCATAGGTTTGAGTTTGTTAGTTAGTTTGGTTCTGCAGCTGGATTGCTGGAGAACCCCACGTAAGCACCCCCACCAACGTCAAGGTCAAACTCTTGGGGGTGTCGTCTACACTTACTCAACCATTGACTTATTATAGTATGTCTATGTACTCAACACTGTTGATCAACGATGTTGATCTACACAATTTGATATAAGCGCCTTAAGCTTTTTTTAAATTAAGAGAATTTGCTGTCAGTCGTGTTGCTGATGATGGCTGGTAGACCGGCAGAAGTGCATCGAAAGACAAAGTTTTTTTAATAAGTAATTAAATTTAAAAAAACTATAAATTATGTTTATGAAATTAAGACCCTACAAATGTTTTTAATAAAATGGTATTAGTTGAACAACTTTGTCGATTGCTATCCATTTGAATCGGGTTGCATTCGGGTCAACAAATGTTGATTGGCATTGTCGATCAACACGCCTACACTTACTCAACACTGTTGATCAACGATGTTGATCCACACAATTCAACATAATGTGGACGCGGCCTTACATTGGGATGGGCGGTGGTGTACAATCATTAAACTGAAACATTACTACCCTGATGATAAAGGTAGCCAGTAGCCTATCGTCTTGATTTACCAACCATTATTAGAAATTATAAAGGTGGGTCCACACTATGCCGATCAACATTGTTGGTTAACATTGTCGATCAACATACTAGTGTGTACGTGAAAAACTTTCGTAGCAAACATTTGTGTGGTTTGGAATTTTCTGATCAATGCGTCAGGATGCAACCGAAGGGTTCAGGGTTCGAATCCTGGTGGTGCCCAACTTTTTTTTATTTTTTCTTGTGAACAATTAAGTTAAAACGATATTATTAACATTAAACACTTATTCACAACAAATATTGCATTTTTCATCCAGTAAAAATGTGATTAATAACGCACAAAACCAATAAATTATGTTCATGAAATTAAAACCCTACAAATGTTTTTATTAAAATGAAATTTGTTGATCATTTTTGTCGATTGCTATCGTCAACAAATGTTGAATGGCTTTGTCGATCAACACGTCTACAATTACTCAACACTGTTGATCAACGATGTTGATCTACACAATTTGACATAAAGTGGACGCGGCTTAATAAAAATACTCATCATAATAACGGACTAACAAAATACAATATAAGGCAAATATATTTGTACCAAAGCTGCAAAAAAAAAAGTTTTGCCGAGCGACGCCACAGTGGGGCCAAACCTACGATTTAGGGAAAAAAACTCTAAGAAAAATAATGGAATTTTCAAATTCTATTTCGAATTCTGTGAAACAAACAATCACATCCTCATTGAACCAGTTCAATAAAAAAAATCTTAAATTGAATTTGTATTCACTGATCCCAAACTGGTAGAATCTGGGGCCTATTTCAGCGCTACTACAACAGAGCTTGAGCTACATCAACTACATCGTACATTAAAATCCTTTGACTACATCATTTATATTTGTCTGATTCAAACATAAAACTGGAGTTATGAAATAAAAGATAAAAAAGTTTAATAAAATACAAATGTAACTGGCGTAGTTGTAGGATGAAGCTGTAAAATGTAGTTGATGTAATTGAAGACGTGCAAAAAGTTAGCTCGCCAACATAGGCAGAAATAATAAAACAATTTATTAGAATTTTATGCTCTTTTTGTGCTATTTTTGTATTGTTTTCACGATTTTTGTGCTGTAATATATTTTTTTGTATGCAATGTTGTGCCACCTTAAATTTAAGCTAGCACAACTTTGTCAATTATTAGCCGATTTTAATAAGAGCGGTGTCATAATTTTGTGCTCTTTATGTGTTATTTGTGTTCATTTAAAAAATTGATTCTAAGGTTTTTTTGTTTTTCTATGCAATTCTGTGTCACCTTAAATTAAAGGTAGCACAACTTTGTCAATTACTTACCGATTTCAATGAAACCGGTTTCATAATTTTGTGCTCTTTGTGTTTTATATATCTGCATTAAAAAAAATTGATTGAAATGTTGTTTTTTTTTTAATGCAATGTTATATATACCACCTTAAGTGTGTGCTCTTTTTGTGTTATTATTCAATGCTAGACTTTTGTGTTATTGAGTAACGAAATTAGTGATGGTACGTCCGTAAGACGTTTTAGAAAGTATCTAATCTACCCGGTGTCGTGAAATAAGGCCAAATTTGAAAATTTGGCCTAGTTGCACTTTGCAATAGTGAAATAAAGCCAAATTTCAACATTTGGCCCTATTTCACCTTTTGATAAAGTAGGTAAATAATGTCAAAATTTTGCCCAAGGGAAAATCAATTTTCGCGCGAATTTTTAATTTTCACACCCCAAATTGATCTTCCTTTGGGCAAAATTTGATCTTATTTCACTACTGCTTATAGCCTTTTTTCATGGCACCAATCTACCCTATCTATTCGAACAAAAATTAAAAACAAAAAATAGGTATAGGTAGGTACTCTACATGAACATGCATACTTTCCAAACTAATTAAAATATAGTCTATAATTCTTGACATGCGAAACTACCTGTCTTTGCATATATTTTTGTCTCTTAAATCAAAATCATATTTATAAAACAAACTCCTCGTCGCGCCGAGCGAGATCGGTCGAACCAAATTCATTTCAACTCGATGCTGGGCTTACAAGGAATACTACACTATATTTATTTATTTATTTATTGTTAAGTGAATTTGCTTAACAGTTTACATTGAAAATAATACAATAATAGAATATATGTAATGGGAAAATTTCAAAATTGTTTTTGTAACACTTTTCAAAGGCCTGGTCAAACAGAGCGTGCAATCGGTTAATAATTGACAAAGTATTAGTGCTTGTTTCATCTTAAGGGGGTACAACATTGCATACAAAAAAAAATAAACATTTGACCCAATTTTTACTTGCGATATAGGTACTATAGGGCAAGTTTTGGATTCGTGCAAAAAAAAAATTTCGAGATAACAATCAAACATGACATTACGATGATAGAGAACACGAAAAAAGTGGGTGGCACAATTCTGTCTGTCTGTCTGTCTGTCTGTCTGTCTGTCTGTCTGTCTGTCTGTCTGTCTGTCCGTACCTCAACCTACAGCCTAAACCACTGAAGCGATTTTCTTCAAATTTTGAACTTAAGGTTTTTTTGTAACTCTCCAGAGGGGAAATTGAAATTTTTTTTTTAGCTCAAAAAATAACGGTACTTGCCATACAACCGTTTAGGAAAAGCTTATTTATCTCAAAAACGGCTCCAACGATTTTGATAAAAAAAAATCAGTGTATTACTGTAGATATGATGTACCTTTTAGTAGGAAAAAAATCACCTGAAACATTTATTAACGGTACCTGCCATATAACGGTTTTTTTGATTTTTGGTTTTCTCATTAACCGCTCATCCGATCTCAATAAAAATTTTTTCACAAAAGCTTTGTTAGAATATAAATAAAACTGCATACCAAAATTTTTGAAAAAATAAATTTTGGATTTTTAAAAAAAGATTCAAAATTTTTTTTTGAAAATTCTATATTTCAAAAACGGGTTGATGAATTAATTTGAATTTTCAGTTTTAAATGTATATTAATATATACTCAAAATTGGCATACTAATTTTTTTTGTGAAAATTGTTACAAAAATTTTATATATAAAAAATTAATTTTTAAGAAAACGGCTCCAACGATTTTAAATTTTTTTTTTGCATATATTCATATTTATTCAAGTAATCAAATGGCATACTTTTTTTTGAGCTCTAAGTTATTTATCAGACTGTTTATACAATTAAAAGAACGATTTAAATGCTTTTTATACTTTTTCTATAATTTATTTTTATAATTTATATTTTTTAAAGTTCTTAAGTCCCACACAACTTGAACATAAGAGCAAGTTCGTGCGATCCAGTCGTGCATTTTATTTTAATGCAGATATATAACACAAAAAGAGCACAAAATTATGAAACCGGTTTCATTAGCCGTTTTCCTTTGGAGGTGGCGAAGTACTTACGAGTAGATGAAAACCCTAATCTAGTACTACCAACTGCACTTGCTCTCATGCGCGAGTAGATATATTTTACATGGGATAGCAGTTTGATGGGTTCCATTGAAAAAAGCTGGCGGTTAGTAATTGACAAAGTTGTGCTAGCTTAAATTTAAGGTAGCACAACATTGCATACAACAAAATATATTACAGCACAATAATCCTGAAAACAACACAAAAATAGCACAAAAAGAGCATACAATTCAAATAAAATTTTTAATTATTTATGCCTATAATGGCGAGCTAACTTTTTGGACGTTAATTGATGTAGTAGCGCAGATATAGGCCCCTGGGTGATGAAACTTTAATAAGATCTTAATTATTACCAGGAATACCGGAAAAGAGCTGAAACAAACCCTAAGAAGGTAGAGCTTTTTTTGTATGGCTACTCAAGTTCGGAAGTATACACTCGATGTCCAAATTTTGGCTAGATTTTTCGGTGTGATCGAAAAAATGGGGAAAATTATTTTCTCATCAAAAACCTTGAGGTATATTAACACAGTACATTCAAGGAAAAATGTTAAATAATAATCCGTAAAATGGAGGAATCATGGAAAACATCAGTTTTCAAGGCTCAAAATTTCAATGGTCAACATTAACCACTTATTTCGGTCGAAAGCTAATTTTTTACTATACATTATAACAGCTGAATTCCACATGAAAAATACTGAAAGAAAAGTGTATCACATTGCCATATTAAACACTTTTTTTAATGAGGTTTTTTCACCTCGGCCCCACTGTACGACGCACAGTGGGGCCCAACATGCAATTTAGGGAAAACATCTGTAAGTGATATTATTTCGTATGTATTTGCACTGCTAAATTGAATGGTATCATCAGTTTTGTGATCAGAGTTAAGGGGAAGTTTTTAATTTTTCATAATAGTGGGATATTTTGTATCAAGTATAGTCAGGTGGAAGCTAAAAAGATAATAATGATGTCTCAAAGAAAAAAAGCGGATTGGAGTGAATCAAAGTTATTTAGAAGAATAATTATTGAGTTTAAGATTCCGTTACGATTTTTGTGAAAAAAAAATCACATGTATATTGAACCAGGGCTCTCATCGCGTAAGACGACGACGTCGTTTTGACGATTGTTTTGCTTCACATAACTAAAATATACATGAATCGTTTGAACGACGTCGCTTAGACGATTCAATTTTGCTTCGTATAGCTTGTGAAACTGTCAAATAGGATCGATGAAACGATTGCGATTGAACGATTGATATTTTACAATCGTTTCATACTCTGGTTGGATTTTCATAGTGTAAATTCAAAAACTTCAAATATTTTTGCATCATTACTTTTTCGATATGCTAATTGCTGATATGCAAGGCAGTTTACCTGATACGAATGCATCGGTAGCGGTACCCACGCATCTAGAATTTTCTTGACTCTGGTTTGTTTTGAAGTTTGTGCATCACATAATGCAAGTTTGCAATAGTTAATCGTTACACGAAAAGTGGTGCGCATTTGATACATTACATATGTTTGACTGAATTGATGCATCTTTTCTACAACGATGAGTTTCTGAATTTAACCATTGATGCCGTTCTAAGAAAAAGAAGCCTCTGAAGCGAGTATACTCCTAGTACTTTCTCTGCCTTCTCTATGTGATTCTTGAAAAAACAATAAATAAACAAACAAACGAAAAAGCATATCTTTGGTAAAAATATATTTATTCAAATCATTGAAACTTAATGCATATGTACAACTTTTTAGCTCAATTATATTATTTGTTTTCTCACACGCGGTCCTTCGGAACCATCAAAACAGTGTTTTTAACCAAAAGGTTGAAGTTTGATGGGTGTCCTGGGAACTAGACTGCTATTATGAGGATATGTCTCAATCTAGCTGTAGAATGGATACGGTACGGAGTCTTCTTTTTATTCCATTGTAAATGTTAAAACTTGCCCGCGTAGGCTAATTGGAGGGTGAGCCACTTTGACTGCCAGACGATTAATCTGTCCCATCGCTGTTTATTTTTAAGTACGTTTTCAGTTATTTTGACTTGAATGAGAGCTGCAACGGTTCATATTGAATTTAAAATTTAAAATAATGTGACATTTTAAATTAAAACGACAGCAAATAATTAATTTTCTACATTTTTTTGATGTTTATAGCTATTCTCAAACTGTAGGCAGAACGATTCGACTGAACGACACGATTGTGATATTTTACGAAGTAAAATTTTGACGTCGTCGTTTACTACAATCGTTTGAACGACGATCGTTTTCAAATTTACGTGATGAGAACCCAGTTATATTCAATCAGAAATTATCTAATTTATCAAATTTTATTTTTATTCCAAAACTGGTAGAATCTGGTGATGAAATTTTAACAGGATCTTCATTACCACCAGGACTACTAGAAAAAAGCTGAAACAGACCCAAGGAAGGTGGAGCAAATTTTGGCAACATTTTTCGGTGTAATCGAAAAAATGGAGCAAATTATTGGTCCATCAGAAACCTTAAGGTATATATTTAGTACACTGAAAGAAAAATTATAAATAATATTCTATAAGACGGAGAAATTATGGAAAACAAAAGTCTTAAAGGCTCAAAATCTCAATGGTCCATTTGTACCCCTTGTTTCGGCTAAGAGAAAAATTTTGTATTATCAAATTATTATAACAGCTAGATTCCGCATGAATTGACAGAAAAGTGTATCACAATGCCATATTAAACACTTTTATATATGAGGTTTTTTCCACCTCAGCCCCAATGCACGACGCTCGGTCGCCCAGGTATTAAGTATCTAATCTGACAGCTTAAGAGTAAGTTCACACGCCTGCAGGTAACCTTGACATTGACGTGGTTCGCTACGATAAAGGAACGATATCGCCCATACATATAATTACATGAATTTATATTTTTTTAAATTTTAATAGTATTTTAACACGTGAGGATATTCTTTACGAATAGTGAAATTAAGTACTTCTATAGAAAGTTTAAATACAAAATTTAAGTATGTTTTGAGCTATCAAGGTCTGCAGTTATATTTTCAATTGAACTTGTTTTAAAAACTTTGTTAAACCAACAAATTTAAAGTGAGAATGTTTCAATGGAGACATATTTGTTAGTTAAAATCATAAATAAAAATAAAAAACAGTATCTAATAGCCAAATTTGATTTCAGATACATTAATTTTTCTTTACAATGCTGGGCTTTCAAGTGCACTGTTTGAAAATTGCAATAACTCATATTATAATGCAGACCCTAGAGTATGGTATTTTCTAAATTCACCGTATTACCCTAATAATTATGAGGCTGGAACATCATGTTTATATATGATAACGGTTCCAGAGGATTATGAAATCGTTGCTGATTGTAATTTATCAGTACCCAAGGTAAAAATAATACATATTAAGTTTTGCTCAACTAGAGATTATCAATTAGTGAGTGCGGGCCTTGTGCCTAAAACAGAAGTACTTACTTGAAGTAAGAAGTTAAAGTAAATACTTTTGTTAGGAGTAGAAGCTGATTCTTATAGTATTTAAATCATTTGATTTAAACTGGTAACCATTTACCTACTTGTAGTAAATACTGAATTCATCCAAGTAAATACTACCAATTCATCCCAAAGAGAAAGAGATTCGCACGTTCTCTTCAGTTGGAATTAATCCACCTGATTTGAGTAACTTACGTTTTGTTTGAAGTTCCTTTTTGCAGATAAACTTATCAACAGTTTCTATGTCATTTTATAATATTACTAGCCTTTACCCGCGGCTTCGCTCGCGCTCATGTTTATTTTCGATTCTGGTTGTCGATCGATACAGAAATCATTACGAAAAAATTATTAATTTATTTATTTCAGTTTATTGGTTAATACAGATTGAGATAAAATTATTACAAAATGAAAAATATTTACTGCAGTCATAGGTTTTTCCTCGCTGCGAACTCAATATCCCATTATTAGTCCAATTGCTGGTAGCAAACTTTTTGGGTGCACGCATAACCAAAATATGAGTTTGAGAATCTATAGGTGCATGCATCTTAATATTGAATTCAAAAGTCTGTAAGGCTTGATTCACAATACTGTGCAAATATCGATAAATTCTCAAAACGTTCTCACTCTGATACTTAACCCTAGTATTCACATTGCGGCTCCGATACCGATATCGATATAGCTCCCATATTTGTTTGTATTCTTTTTTTCATATATTATTTTCAAATTATTTTTTTTGTCATCGATTTGTCACATCAAAATAAATAGAAAATTGAAAAATGAGTTCTCACTTCGATATAAAATATTCTTTTAAACAAATCGAAATCGGAGCGAGAGCGTATCGGTTTTGGAGCGATAACGATTGTGTGAATATAAACATTTAGTCTAAGAGCCGACAGCAAATTTTGGGAGTGGAGGTATAACCAAAATCGGAGTATGGGGGATTATAGGCACATGTATCGTGATATCAAATACCAAAGTCTGGCAGGTTTGGTTTTCAGCCTTTGGGAGGGGTGGGGGTTAAAAAAAGCTAGATCCCCTGATTTATTTTCAGGGCTATAAACCATTTGATTCATTTAAAAAAATCAGATATGATTCCCAGTCATTTGTTCTAAGCATAAACACCACAATCTTGTCGGTCCGATTAACAGAACTCAAGATATAACCATTTTACGTGAACCTTATCATCCCTTTTTTGGAGATTTTCAGCAAAACAGAAAATCAACAAATAAAGTCTCCACAAAAAACGCCAATAAGGTTTGCTTAAAAAGGTCAAATCATGGGTCCTATTTATCGGATCACCAAGATATAAATCTTCAGACTTAGGGAAAATGACAGAGCATCATATCCTATCTTTTAAAAGTGAATTGAAGTGTTAATGACCCTACCATATAAAGAGGGAACCAAGCGGGTTTTAAACCCCCTCCCCCACCAAAGGCTGAGAAAAAAATCTGCCAGACTTTCTTATTCCATATCACGATACATGTACCAATAATCCCTCATACTCCGATTTTGGTTATACCTCCACTCCCAAAATTTGCTGTCGGCTCTTGGTCTAATTGTTTCTCGTTTAAGAATATTTTAATGTAGTGAGCACGTACTGAGACTGTATCAGTACTAGAACTATAGTGTGAAACAAGCTTAAAGATTTTTTCGACACCCGTGTTGGGGACGGGATGTTGAAAATATGTAGCTGTTTTCCAATTTCTGTGACAGGGTTACAACCACATCAATTCATTTTCCTATATCCATAGACTTTAATTTTACGATCTGATCAAAAAACTTGAGATACAACCATTTAAGGTACACCATATCCAGAAATATTTATGGAAATTTAAAAAATCAAACAAAAAATAAGGCCGATAAAGCTTTGATCATAAAATTAAAGTTTGTGGACCTAGGAAAAATTCCAGAGCACAATTTTCCCCTGACACAAACATTTTAAAAGTGCTATTTTCAACCCTTCGTCCCAAGCACGGAAGTCAAAAAAATCCTGCCAGACTTTTGCATTCGATATCAAGATGCGTGAACCTACAAACCCTCATATATGTACATATGTACTCATATTTTGGCTATGCGTAATCACAGAATTTTCTGCAGGCTCTTGAGGATGCTGCTGTATAGTGTACATAATGAATGTCCTTCCATTTGGCGTAAGCATACAAATTCTGGCCAATGGGCACACGCGAATATGCTACATATTATAGATATGAAGCTGGCCATGGAACAGTTCCCGTGCTTTCTTTAAGAAAGTGGCCATTTTCGAAAACGTCAAATCGAAATCAATTTGATCGTCAAATAATCGTCATTTTCTTACGCATATTGCAATCCTCATATGCAATCTTCCTGCTTGCACGAAGTCGGTTTGATCAACGTCATTCAATTTACTCGCAACCGTATTTGATGTGTGTTTCATCAGCTCTCAAGGCAGCCTCCTTAATTCGACATGAATGCAAGCCCGGGATTGCGATAAGCTCCTGTTTAATAAACCATCCTTTGTGAAACAAATAGTTTACAAAACCTCAAAATAATAAAACAAAAAACAAACTATCTCAAATATCAAAATTGATTGATTGTTTTTTCAAACTTTATTGATATATTTTCGTTCCTATATAATATTTAGTTGTTTTGGTACCAAATATTTTTTTCTTTTTTTGTCTCATATGGTAAAAAAAAGTATCCTATTGACGCTTCCAGAGTCCCATCTATCTCTATATCAAAATTCATCATAGTTGATTCAGTGGTTTAGACGTGAAAGCGTCACAAACAAACAAACAAACTCACTTTCACATTTATAATATTAGTAGGATTACATCCAGGCAGTCATCACTTCTTATAAATTTTTCCTAAAATAGTGGCTTTTAATTACTTTGAAATTAGACTTACGACAGTAAATGTTGGCATTCAACACATAAAAATATTTGGTAAATGTTCATGTTGGTTCTTACAGACTTGCAAACATTGGCAGTTAAAGCCTAGTACGCATATCGAGCAAAGACAAATTTTATCTCTACATTTTTATTCTCGAGACAAATTCTGAAGGTGTAGAGATAAAAACACAAGTCAAATGAGAACAGTAGCGTAGTTAGAAATTTAAAAAATTATAAAATATCCTTCATTTGACATAAATTTCAAACTTTTACCAAAAATCAGATTCCTTCAAAGCTTTTGCAGAGCAAGAAAAATTGATCGCATGCGCTTGATGGGGAACAATAGCCCTGTTTTTTAGTGTATTTTTATCTTCGCTTAGAAAAAAGTAGCGTGTTAATTGCAACAACAAACAGATATAATTCCGTATTGTTGCTCTATTTAACATGCTACTTTTTTCTAGGCGAAGATAAAAATGCACTAAAACACAGGGCTAATATAATGTGGATGGATGAAAATACCTTTAAAAGGTCTGAAATTTTCTGTTTTTTTTACTTCTCTAAAAAAAGCGATTCTAGGGCAATTTGGTAACATTTGGATCAAAACACACTTTTTCGGTGAAAATATAGTTTGTCTGTCAAGCCATCAACTGTCAAAAAACTTATAAGAAATTCCAAAATTTTTAAAGGTTTTTTACTTCTCCGGGAAAAAGTGATTTAGGACACTTGTTTGACATTCATCAAAATAATTTCTCGTTTAAAATATAGTTTATTCTTCATCTTTCAAGCCATTAACTGCCAAATTCCATTGAGGGATGGATGTGATGTCGATGGCTTTAAAAAAACCCTGCCAAAATCATAAATGTTCACAATTTTACTACTGCTCCCAAAATCGAATTAAATTTTCCAACTCTGTTCGCTGATTCCAACCATCTCGATTTAACTCGGTTTGGGAATCTATTTAATTTTTTTATTGAAAAAAATATTTTCCGTATCTGAATGTGGCCCTTTTGTACCCTTTCCCATTGGCTACGCCACTGACTGAATAAAAACAGCTGCTTTATTTATTCTATTCTCATTTCATGTCATCATTTTCTGTACGCATTTTATATTTTATTTCCGTCGTGTGTTCTCACATCGTCTTAATAATGGAAAGAATGAAACAGAGAGATGATTTTAAATTATAAAAAGCGAAATATATATAAAACGTCACAATTTGTCCGGAAAAATAATGCTTTGAGCATTCTTTTTCCGCGCAAAATCAAGTGGAGACTTTCTTTTACCTTTTCACGTACAGCGGTTACAACTGTCAAATTTTGCAATGGAGCTGCGTACGGCTTGGAAAAAAATGCGAGATAAAATTTGTCCTGGGAACATTTTTATATGGGGGATAAATTTTGTCTCGATCTGCGTACTAGGCTTACCAATAAAACGAAATATTTACTACATTCTAGTTTTTATGCTTACCATTTACAGTATTTACTAGTGAAATTCTTCCAAAACTAGCATATAATCTTTACCCCAGTAAATTGTTGTTTTTCAGAATTAACTTCTATTTGCATAGGTACCAAATCTATGTTAAAGCCCCAATGATGGCAAGAGTTTTTCGATTGCCAAGAACTGACAAATCCTCCAAGAGTATACTTGTCATGAATAAGTGCTTCCCATCTAGCCGTTTGGACTTGGCAAAAAACTGTAGGTCCCCTCCATTCCTGCCAACAACACGCAAACAAGAGTGGTTGAGAGTTGTAAGTCATTAGGCCTTGGTTCTCCACGAGCTGTTGCCCCACCCAATGTATTTATTTATTATGCATACATAGGTTAGGTACATATTTTAAAACAATGAAATTCTAACCATAACTTGTTGTTTGTGTGCTAATGTAGTTTGGGTCTTGTACTACTATCATTATCTTTAATTACAACTGTGTGATAAAATTTTAAGTTTAGTCTCTTACATGAACCAAAATTTAGTTTATTGATAGTTTTTGATGCTCTGAATTCAAATCTGGCCCTATAGCACTATAACATCAATCGAAGGTATTAACATTTCCTTTAAAATTCGTTTTGAATCTTTTAAATACCTTCATTCATCTTGGAGAAATCATTTATTCGCTGTTAGCCTTCGCCTAAAACTACCTAATCCAAAAGTACCTATGTTAAACTCATAAATTTGAATTGAGGTCTTCTAAGAAAGTAATACAAAAATTGATGAAAATCCAACAACTTTTTATAACACAAGTTTTATTTTTTAGATCTAGTCGCAAGTTTAGTGAAAAAATGTGGTGTAATAGCCTCAATTTTCAATTAAAAACGGTTTCTTTTTTTCTTTTAGTGATATTTTAAGCTAGGTTATCTCAAAAACTTGACGTGCTACATTAATTCTGAGAAAACAATATTATATTGGTTTATGTCGCAGAAATAAAGTAAAATTAATAACTAAGTAATCAATACTTCTGAATGATCTAGAAAAAAAGAAATAGGAAAAGTAATTGACATGAAACATGTAGTTATGCCGTCAATGTTTAGAAACGTGACGAGCTGTGTGCCATCATTAGTCGGCAATTATAGTTTTAATTCAATAATAAACTCAACCTAGCTTAAGCTTTTCACGTTAGAAAACCTTATCACAAAGTGTTATCAATTATAAAAATTAAACGGATGACGTTTAATTTTCGTTTCAGTGATACATATCAAGTTTAAAATTTTTAATTAATTTTTATTTTTCAGGGAGAAACTTCATGTACGACAGATTTCTTTTTTATATCGCGAGATGGTGATCAGAGCTTAAATGGAGCTGATCAAATTTGTGGCTCTGGGAATTTAACACGAACCTCATTATTTAACAAAATTGTTATAGCTTACACTTCAGCGGCGAGCAGTTCTGGTGGTCACTTCAGTTGCAAATTAACTACACGACCGCAAGCCTGTGACTGTGGTTGGTTCTCAAAAACAAGAATTGTCGGAGGCAGTTCAGCTACACAGTATGAATATCCGTCTATAGTTAGTCTTCGGCGTAAAAGCACAGGCGAACATGTTTGTGGGGGGACTATAAGTTAAATGTCTAGATTGATGTGTATTTTGATATCGTTAAATAGTTTTGATATTTTTACAGTCAACCATCGTTTCATTGTTACTGCAGCCCATTGTACACTGTACTTGGAAACACCAGAAAATATTTACATCTATGCTGGCTATTACACAAACAAAATTTCTCAATTTTTAAGGTTCTATGAAGCTGAAGAATTTATTAACCATCCCAGTTATAATGAGATATCAAATGACATAGCCCTCATTAAAACAAAAACTCAAATTGAGTGGTCGCGATATATTGGACCTATATGCCTTCCCTTTGATCAACTGTAAGTACATACTAAGTTCTGAAATTTATTTATTTATTTTAAAGGCAATAAGCTTTGGCTTTTTCTATTACCCAATTCTATTTTTTTTGAAGTTTTTTAAAACAAATATGCCGAAAACATTTTCAAAGAGAGAATGCGGAATAAAAACTTAAGAAATTGAAAGCATTAGCATGTAATTCCTCAGATTAGGTGCCAAGGAAATCTCTATCTCTTTTAACTTATGTATGTACAATTTATTATTAGGTAGATACTGTATAAGGCAAATTTTAGATTAGTTAAAAAAAAAGTCAAAATTCCAATCAATCTTGGTCGTGCAATTCAATCCATCTGTCCATACCTTGACCCACTGCCTCACTAGCCATTGAGACTGAAGCGACTTTCTTCCTTTTTTTTAGTGATTTCCTACATGCAACAACAAAATAAAATCTTCTCAGTGGATTTCGTAAAAAGTAATATTTTATGTGGGTCGATATTTCAAAATATTAATATTTCAGTCTCCTTCATTTTTGAACCGAAATACAAAATTATATTCTAAGTTTTTTAGTTGGATGGCTTAAAACAAACGGGTTCTAACATTCACTCTAAAAGAAAAAAAGTAAAAAAAAATATCATACCCGCTATCTTCATTTAAACACCCAAAATGTCAATCCCCTGACGTGTCCCCAGGTCTACTTACCACACTGCAATGAATTTTTGCAATTAAAGCCTAGTTTACAGTTCCCGTGTGCAAAAAAAAAACCTACGCAAATATTCTCGCATGTCAAAAATAATTGAGGTCAAAGGCAAAATTAATTTTTGCATGATTAGTTTACAGTTTCATGCAAAAAAAAAACATTGCTGTCATGGAATGTCATGCAAGACAATGGACCGCCAATTGTTTTGCATGCGAAAAAAGTGTGGTGAGTAAAATATATTTTTTTTGGATGGTCGGTTTACACTTCCAAAAAATTTTTTTTTTCACCTCAAGGCTTTATTAGCATGCAAATAGTTTTTGCATCCAAAAATAATTATTTTCCATTTTTAGGCCTATAGTTTATTAATTAAGGATAAATTAATGCCTCAATGGGTGGACCTACATGATAAATAATATAAAATATCTTATTTTCTAATAACTTCGATTTAGTTCTCATAAAACACCCTTCGGAGTCATTCCCCTAACATCATTTATTGTGTCATTCCTTTCAAGTTTTCATTATAATGATTGATTGCGTGTTGGTACTTCTATAAAGATTAATAATATTGCATTTAAATATATTTACAGTATGTTTAGTAGTTTTTAATTTTTTCACATTTTCTCGTTCAAAATATCATAAAATAATAAAATTATTGCCATTAAATGTTTTGTCACGCCAAATCCTTGAAACACAAGAGCAAGTTCGTGTGACATACATAGTTGTGCATGCTATTTTTAATGTTGGTATTTGTTCTCTTTTTTCTTTATCCTCCTGAAACTATCCTCGAAATAAAATATCCATCTAATCACCGGAGTTAGTATACATTTTTGTCATTCCCCTGATATAAGTGTCATTTCCCTGACTTAAGAAACCGTTAGATTTAATCAAATACTATGACCACTTGTTTTTAATTGTTTTAAAAGTGATTTATAGAGTTTTTAAGGAATACAATTGTTATTCCAGCAAAATAGGTTGTTTTGAGCGAGGGTCCAATTTGGAGTGAAAAATATTAATGTTTTGAAATATTGACCCATATATGTATATTAAATTTTGCCAACATTTTCAAACAAAAATTTTGGAACGCCAATTTTGAGTATTTATTAATACTGGTCTCGTCCCCACCCCGTGTCGAAATTTGACACCAATCAAAAAAGAGGCTGGGTGCGACCCACACTGGTATCTTCCCATTGGTGCCGCGGAAGCAAGGGGCCCAATGTAATTTTTTTATTAAAAAATCGCCGATTTTCGATCTTCGAAAACTTTTTCAGGTGTTCAATATGCAATCTAGTGAAGACCAAAGATTGGTTTGCCTTCGAGATATTAGATAAATATATTGTTGAATAATGTTTGTAGCCTTTTTATATAAAAAAACTGTTTATTACTTTTTTTACAAATTTGAACAAGTATGTAGAGTAAAATTACCCCAATACAATGCCCATATCAATGTTTGTTCTTAAGATATTTGAGACTAAAAAAATGTTCAACAATTGTTGGTAGTTAAAGTTTCTTGTATTTTGTTCGTTTTAAGACAAAATGTTTGTTGAAGTTTTTTTGCAAAACCTATCAATTATCAATTTATTACAATCTAGTATATAGAATTAAATTAACCCGAAGCCAATATGATTTTTGTTCCTTAATTATTTGAGACGAACAAATATTTTCCACAATTTTTGGTAAAGTTTCATGTAGTTTTTTTCGCTTAAAGAAAAAACTATTTATTGAATATTTTTACAAATTGTATAAATTATTTATTATAAACAAGTGCATAGAATGAAATTACCTCGAAGCATAATATCATTGTTTGTTCTCATGATATTTGAGACGAACAAAATGTTTCCACAATTATTGCTGTTAAGTTGCTTGCATTTGTTTCGCTTAAAAAAAAAAATTTGTTAAATTTTTTTGAAAGTCATATCAATTATAAAAGACCGAGAGCCCACAGCAGATTTTGGGTGTGAGTGATAGCAAAAAAAGAAGTATATGTGTCGGAAGCATCATTAAATGCTATTAAAAAAAATCAAAGTCTGGTAGTCCACAACTGGGGTCTATGCGATAAAACAGTGCATTGAAAAAAAAAAAAATATGAATGCAACTTCGAGGGTAATCTTGTTAGCCGAAATTGGTTTACACGCGGAGCTTATTTAGGGTCTTTAGATGTTCTCAAGATATTTGAGGCAAAAAACTTATTTCCAACAATTACCTACCTATTGGTAAAAATGCATGCAGTTTTTTTCGCTTTAAAAAAAACTGTTAATTCAAAATTTTTAATTTTTGTATCAATCTTAATATATATAAACTAGTCACTAGTGTATAAATTAAAATTACCTCGAAGGGAATATTATTTGTTTGTTCTCAAGATATTCGAGCCGAACAATTTTTTTCAACAATTTTAAGCAACCTTTTCTTTATTAAACAAAAACTATAGGTTGATATGTTTCTATATTTTTACCAAGTCCTTATAACGTCAATATGAGTAGAAAAAAATTAACCCGAAGCCGATGGCATGATTTGTTTTCGAGATATTCAGGACTTAAGAAATTCAACAACTATTTTTTTAAATTGCTATAGTAAGAAAACAGCTCATTGATTTTTTTAAAAGTCCTTTCTGCACGTAATGAAACTATTATCTATAAAATAAAATTCATCCGAAGTCGATATCTTTATTCGTTCTTGAGATATGTTGAACGCGAAAAAAGCGAACGAACGTACGAACGTACATACTTACATACATATGTATATGTACGTACACTACAAACACAGACATCTCTCTAAAAATGATGGATTCCGATTCTAAGGAGCTCGAAACGTGAAGATATGTCAAAATTTTCGATTCAACAAATCGGACCAATTATAATAACTTCCAATGGGAAGTTAAGTGGACCCCGAAATTTCCCAATCAAAAGTTGTAGACCGAGAGCCCACAGCAGATTTTGGGTGTAAACGATAGCAAAAAAAGAAGTATAGGCGTCGAAAGCTTCATTAAAGACTATTAAAAAAATCAAAGTCTTGCAGTCCACAACTGGGGCCTTTGCGAGGAACAGTGCATCGAAAAAAAAAATATGAATGCAACTTCGAGGAGAATCGTGTAAGCCGAAATTGGTTTTCACCCCTCCCTAGATAAGCTCCGCGGATCCCATATCACGGAATTTGAGATCATTTGAGTGTTTAATTCGCCCTGCCAGACTATTTAAAAAAACCGTTTTTCACTTAGAATTTTGAATTTTTTAAACGGTCCGGTAGAGCGAACTATACACTCAAATGGTCTCAGATTCCATGATATGTGATCCGAGGAGCTTCTCAAGGAAGGAGTGAAAACCAATTTCGGCTAACACGATTATCCTCGAAGTTGCATTCATATTTTTTTTCGATGCACTGTTTCTCGCAAAGGCCCCAGTTGTGGACTGCAAGACTTTGATTTTTTTAATAGTCTTTAATAAAGCTTTCGACGCCTATACTTCTTTTTGTTGCTATCGTTCACACCCAAAATCTGGTGTGTGCTCTTAGTCTATTGTTATATTAGAGGCAATGTCAATAACAAAATGAAATAAATTACTACTTCGACTGTGAAAATTTAGGTATAATATTGCGCAGGTTGTGTCGGAAATAAAAAATGGTTGTGAGCGTGAGGAAGAAAACACACGTTAAAGCAACGACAAATTAAAAATGAAATTGTCAGAGATAAAAATGGCTGGGAGCGTGATGACTTAAATACACTTAAGAACAGCAACAAATATTGACATCTGACACAAATTTTGATATATGCGCAGAAGAAACAAAAATCAAAACTCTAATGATATTACCTTTAATATATGTACTGCGATATGGGACATTCCTTGCAGTGCTCCCAGATTTGTGGTTTTTCCAACCAAAATGGTTGGAAAAAATCCCTTTGGTGGGAAAATATTCAAAGTGGGATTAATGGTGGGAAAATATTTCAATGGTCTCTTTTTTGGTGGGAAAAATTATTATTACCGTAACCGCAATTCACTATACCTGCCTATATTCGAATTTTATAATGATTTGGCACAAAAATAATTCATGGCCTTGAAAAACAGAAACTTTCAAAATAATTTATTTTTATGAATACCACACAAATGAGGTACCAAGAATCGCTAACCTAGACAAAATTAAAAAATAATATGAGATTCATTAGCCCAGTCAAATTAGTCAAAAAAAGGGCATCAAATCGCATTTTTCGATGGACAAAATTTTTTTTATGAAATCTGTTTGGCTACGTCTCCTGATCATAAAAACGAGTTTTTGGGATTTTTGAGGTTAGGGAAGACCCGCCATCTTGAAAAAGAGATTGGTTTTGTTTTTATGCCATAACTCGCTAGCATTTTATTTTACAACAAAACATCCTACTACAATCTTGTAGAAGATAAAATTACCTATAAAATAAGCTATCGACGACCTCTGTAAGTGGTTTCATTTTTGAGATATAACGGGCCAATGTTCCCCTATGGGTTGTGTTTTGGGGGTGGTATGACTTTTCTTGAGTTTTTTTGGATGATGCTCTTGGAATCATTTTCAGTTCTTGTATCGACTTATAAAATGAGCCATCGATCGATATCATCGACCATGAATTGTGCGAGTTATCCAATTCATAGGATCACACTTTGTGAGTAAGGAGAAAAACATAAATATATTTTTTTTCGAAAATGTTTATCTGGTGAATCGTACAAAAAACCTATTACTTAAAATGTTGTCCATAGTACCTAATGATAACAATTTAACATACATGGTACGTGGAGTTGCATCCGCACCACACAGAAGGTTGTAAAGCAGCCGGGAAACTTAAGACACCTACATTTCTTGTTGTTGAAAACTGAGTTATTTTTTTTAAATCCAAATGTAAAAGGTACTGCATGCGGTTTCCTAGGTACTACGAAGAAAAACTTAATTGAATTTCAAATTTATTGATTGGTTTTTATTAACAGAATAATTTGAAAAATGATAAAAAAAAGGTAAAGTGTATTTACATTAAGTTTTCTCTGTGAAAGTATATAATATTAAGGGGAATATTTTGAGATTTTTGAAGGTCCTGGTAGCATTTCACCATCGCATACATCAGCTTCAAAAATTGTTTCGTTTGGTGTCATTTCATCGTTATGAATCTGCAAGAGCAGGGTACTTTCATCTTCGCAATAATCTTCAGCAATTGTAATACATTTGGGGATATTGCTGCAAGTTTCACCGCCGCAGTGTGCTCAGACGGCGCAACATTTTAAACCCGCATTGCGACATCCACAAGCCGCTCCACATTTTGATGCGCAGGAACAAGAAATAACCTTCATTATTTCGGGAGGAGCTGCTTCCTTGGTGGTCATCACAAGAACATACATTTTTGTATTTTTTTTTTCCAACCCCACTTTTCCGGATCCCGGTCGTTTCCTAGCCACGTTTGTACCTGGTGATAAGTCCAAAATATATGCTGTCGTAGCGCATCTTTTGTGGGGGGAAGTGAGCATAAATTGTTTTTCGTTTTCGCCACGGACTTCGTAAATTTTTTATAACGAAGTTCGTCAATTGAAATTGTCTTTCCTCCACCATAGAGCGCCATGAAGAATTTTTCCCCTGCCACAATAAGTTCTTCTTCACCATCTGACTGAAATGAACTGCCTGGAGTCACACAACGAATAACACCACTTCCATCAATCGTGTAAGTGTTGAAGTCGCTGTTATCGAAGACAAACTGTGAAAATCCAGTCGAAGAAATGGATCGCTGCGGACGCAAAATACAAGAAGCCTCAAATTTCAGAATTTCGTTGTATGATGCAGAAAAGCCCAACGATGAAAGAACTTCGATAAAATTTTTTGATCCGAACGAGAGGAGGAGAAATAAACGACCTTGGACGAACTTGACTGATGATAGCCTGACAGATGCTTGTACATTTTCGTTCCCTGCTGTAAAATGATCGTTTCTTATGTTCAGTAATGATACGCGACATGAAAGCTTTCAGATAACGAGGAACAGCATTGTCAACATTATTAAGAAAATTGTCTGGTTGCTGGTAGTAATCAACATTATAAAATTGCAAACAAATATCGTTGTAGATAATATCAGCAGCTTCAAAAACTTTTTTCATTTTTGTGTCTACATCTTGCTCAAAGTTTGTATTTTCAAAAGATTTTTCAAAAATTTCGCGACTGCGATCAACAAAACATAAAAACGTTTCGCACCCTTTCTCGGCAAAAATAAAAAGTTTATTACCATATTTTTTCTGAAACTGATCTGTTATTGTCCGTGAATCTGGAATTTGAGGAGTTTGAATTTTTTTCATATGATCAAAGAGTTTAAACTGGCATTCTTCGTTATGTTCTGATAGATAAGAGTATACGCTAAGTACTTTGCATTCATCTATAGTGCGAAAACTTTGTCTGAGCACTGGTGTTTTGATTTTTATAAATGAATACCAATCAATAAATTTTAAATCTTGTTGAGTTTTTTTTTAAGTAACACCTGTGAAATCGCATGCAATACCTTCGGTTTACATTTGGATCGAGAAAACATAACTCAGTTTTCAACAACAAGAAATGTAGGTGTCTTAAGTTTACCGGCTGCTTTACAACTTTCTGTGTGGTGCGGATGCAACTTCACGTACAATGTATGTTAAATTGTTATCATTACTATGGAGAACATTTTAAGTAATAGGTATTTTGTACGATTCACCAGATAAACATTTTCGAAAAAAAATATATTTATGTTTTTCTCCTTACTCAAAAAGTGTGATCCTATGAATTGGATAACGCGCACAATTCTTGGCCCATGATATCGATCGACGGCTCATTTTATAGGTCGATACAAGAACTAAAAATGATTCTAAGAGCATCATCCAAAAAAAATCAACTCAAAAAAAGTCATACCACCCCCAAAACACAACCCATAGGGGAACATTGGCCCGTTATATCTCAAAAATGAAACCACTTACAGAGGTCATTGATAACTTATTTTATAGGTAATTTTATTTTCTACAAAATTGTACTAAGACGTTTTGTTGTAAAATAAAATGCAAGCGAGTTATTGCATAAAAACAAAACCAATCTCTTTTTCAAGATGGCGGGTCTTCCCTAACCTCAAAAATCCCAAAAACTCGTTTTTATGATCAGGAGACGTAGCCAAACAGATTCCATAAAAAAAATTTTGTCCATCGAAAAATGCGATTTGATTTCCTAATTTGACTGGGCTACATATGTAAAAGTCAAAAGCTGATCAACTACTGAAACCAGCTGACGTTTTATGACCCGTGACCTTTTAACTAGCATACTTTCGTATTTAATGATCCAAATGAGGTGCCAACATTTTCTTTGTGACCTTGAAACGAACTTTAAAAAAATCATAAGAAAAACTATGGCTAACCAATTATTGAAAAAAATGTACCTAATCACGATCTAGTGATTTTTCGGATCAGTATACATTTTTTGCGAATATTCCAAAAATGAGGTGGCAAAAAAACTTATTATTGATTACAAGTTTTCTAGGGCTGACAAATTTCTAGGACAAGTTGACTTTCTTCTCCAATTTCTGACCAATTAGATGACATATAAGTCCCAAGAGAACAGAGTCAACTTATTTCTTTTTTTACATTGAGGAAATATTTGTAGCAGAAAAGGCTATGGTGGTTTTTTTTTTCCTTCCAGCACAAAAATGGTGGGATTCCAGAAATCTCATCTGGCATCACTGATTCTTTGTCAAAACAGTCGACAAAAATTTTGGTCACCAGAAATTCTGTAAATATGTATCAATATTTTTAGTTTAAAAATACTTTATGTCAAAATAACAAACAAAAACATTAGGTCTGTTCCTTTACTTTGAATTTCTGTGCATTTCTGCGCATTTAAGTCCAAAGTTGTGTCGAAGTTAATATAAACAAAATATTTTGACACAAGCTTCGACTAAAAATCACAGAAACCCAAAGTAAAGGAACAGACCTATTATTTTTTTAATTTTTTCGGGACTTCATTTTGAAAATAACATTTGCTTTTAATGTAATGAATTTTAAGGTAGTTTTCACTTTAAAAATTTACAGCTGACGCTCACTGCTTAAGGTTTTGAATTTGTATATATAATCACAGAGACGCAATCTTACTATCTAATGAAGTCAGACGATATTATATTAAGGTACATAAAAAACAAACTTCAAGGTCGCCGGGCGGTCATAATCTAACCAAATCTAAAACAATCTTTTAACATTTATTCTGAAAACAGATAATTTACTCTTTTTGATACATTGGTTAGCAATGTAATTAATTTTATAGCAATGGTATTGCCGTCAGCTCGGTTTGCAAGTTTAATTAATACAACATTATGTATCTTTATTAATAATATAATAAAAAGGGTTTCATTCAAATTCTGATATTAAAAAAGTTCTATACTTAAATATATCATTCAAGAAGAAGTAAATAGACTAAGAGCCCACCCACAGCAATTTTTGGGTGTGGACGATAGCAAAAAATTACTATTATTTTGAGATGTATCTTAACTTTTTATATAAACAAATCAAGGTCTTGCATGTCGTGGTTGAGGCATTTATATGTAATGTTGCATTGAAAATGCGTTTTTTTCGAAAGTCCAGATAATAGGTATAGCAACTACAAAATCCCATTTATTGAAAGTTCTGAGTGCCATAGGCATGAATATGGGGGTCCAAGACCTCATAGGTGGGGCCTTCTGCATGCAAGGCGAGTCCAAAGAACATTAAAAAAACGATTTCTAAATAAATTGTGATAGCATTTAGAAATTTATTCCCACTGATAGAAGCTTCCCCTCTGAAGACGAATATGTGGGTCCAAGACCTTTCCTGTGGGGCCACCTGTCTGCAAGACGCACTCCAAAAATGCAAAAAATCGATTTTACCAATAACTTTGATAGCAATGTAATTCTTGCTCTCGATGATAAAGTACCTTGTCCTCATTACTAAAATGAGGGTACAAGACCTTTCACGTGGGGCCACCTGTCTATAAGACGCACTCAAAAAGTGCAAGAAATCGATTTTGCTGACAATTGTGATAGCAAACTAATTCTTGTTCCTGATGATGGAGTACCCCCTCCTCATAACTAAAATGAGGGTCCAAGACCTTTCACGTGGGGCCACCTGTCTATAAGACGCACTCAAAAAGTGCAAGAAATCGATTTTGCTGATAATTGTGATAGCAAAATAATTCTTGTTCCCAATGATGGAGTAGTCCCTCCTCATCACCAAAGTGAGGGTCCAAGACTTTTCCCATGGGCCCAATGCTTGCAAGCTGCTTTTAAGGAATGCAATAAATAAAAATTAATTCAAATTGAGGTTTTTTCCTTTATATCTATCTTTACTTGAATTCATTGTTTAGCATGTGTTTTGTTTTTATTTAGATCTTATTCTACCGTCAGGACTTCAAATTTAATAGGGCAAAGAATCATGCTTACAAATAAATAAATATTAACAAAATTTTCCATAATTTATTATTTTTATTTGAATAAAGAACTAACGTATTTAACAAACTATTTGCAATAAAAAAAACACGAATTCTACTCGATTTCGCTTTCACTTTCAATTTCTTCAGATGAGCTGAATTTATCATTTTCTGATTCATCGGAAAATTTCTGGACAATATCATCCAGCTTTTCGGGTGAAGTAAGGCCTTCATACCAGATAATATTTAATTTTCCATTAGATAATCTCCACCCACTTTCTTCCGGCAATAGCTGTATTATATGGTTCTTTGTGGAGTTTTTCCATATATTACATATGTAGTTGCTCCTTAAAATTTGTTGAAGAAGTACAGACTTGTTCGGGGGCAAGAGACTTCCTTCAAAACCTACAAAAAGTTTATTTATATACAGGGTGTCCTGTAAATAATGGATAACCTTGCAACTGGTTGTAGCAGGCCTTATGACCTTTCCAGAAAAAAAAATAAAAAAAAATATTTTCCCTGTGGTTACTATGTTATGATGTCTTTTCCAAAAGTTGTTAACAAGTACTACTTTCCTCAAATACGTGAACGCTACGACCATGGATGAACAATTTTTTACTATTTTTATATTTTTGTAATATTCTAGAATAACTGTTGTAATAGATGGGTGGTAAAATTTAACAGTAGTTACTGCATTTTTTTTATTATAATTTTTTAAAGCATTTTTTTCAGTACAAAAATGTATTTTCGAAAAAGTTTGACCACCTCTAGTAAATTAAAATTGTATGAGAACATGAGTGGCCAATTGCTTAAAAAAGTTGTCTATTTAATGCACTTTTCAAAATGGTATAACACATGCTTGTGTATTAACGAAATAACCAAGAAAATTTGTCAATCATCTAATAAAGCTGCTTTTAACATTGTAAAAATTGTTCATCCATGGTCGTAGCGTTCACGTATTTGAGGAAAGTAGTACTTGTTAACAACTTTTGGAAAACATCATAACATAGTAACCACAGGGAAAATATTTTTTTTATATTTTTTTCTGGAAAGGTCATAAGGCCTGCTATACAACCAGTTGCAAGGTTATCCATTATTTACAGGACACCCTGTATGTACAAAAAAGTATACCCATTTTTTTCATAGATATTTGTAACTTTCAACTTACTCTTGATATTTTTAAAAATTTTATTTGCTGTAGGCTTGCAAGTTTTATAAAAAACTTCATACCTCGCCACATCTACATTCGTGGCCTTCGTTTGGTAAATGGAACAAACAAACTTTTCAATTATGTCTCTTGATCGCTTTGATGTGGATAAAAAGCGTGGTGGCGGTGTGTTATTGGCTGTTCGACGTACTTTAATTGCTTCTGCTGTTGACATCGATATTAAATATGTTGAATCAAAATTAAATATTGATCAAATATGTGTGAAAATCCATTCGAACGATTCTTCAACTGATGATTTGCTAATTTTTCTCAGCTATATTCCACCTGGAAGTAGTTTATCTCTATATGAAAAACATTTGAATAATATTGAAAACACCATTTGTAAATACTAAAGCGAAAATTTGAATATTTGTGTACTTGGTGACTTCAATTTAGGTTCTTTAAACTGGATTCGTTGTAATGAAACTAAGATGCTTCCATTGCATTTATCATCTGATATCGAAACATCTGTTATTGATTATCTTTTTTCTATAAATTTAGTGCAAATTAATGACGGATTTAATTCCTTAAATAGATTGCTTGATCTTGTCTTCGTATCTGAAAATCTCAATGCAAACTTAGAGAATTATTGTTCTCCTTTTCTAAAAAATTCAGTTCACCACAATGCTATTGGTTTTAGAGTAAAACATTACAATTTCAGAAATATTAATTCGTACATAAATGCAAACAATCAATATTATAAATTTAATGCAACCAATTTGATTAATTTGAACTTAGCTTTTAATAATGTAAATTGGGTCACTGAACTTCAGGAGATGTCGGTAAGTGAAATTTTTCATAAATTTTCGTTAATTTTTAAATGTAAACTGAATGAATATGTTCCACTTGTACGCAAACGTGTAAATTCCCATCCTCCTTGGTATAATTTTCGCCTTGTTAATTTAAAAAACACAAAAACTAAAGCTCATAAGAATTACAAAAAGACACAGTCCTTGGAAAGCTATGCTGTTTTTAGTAGATTGCGTAAAGAATTTATGTTTCTTTCGAAATTTTTATATACTTCGCATATTCAATCCTTAGAACTTAATATGAAAAATAACCCAAAGTTATTCTGGAAGTTTGTAAACTCCAAACGCAGCAGTATCGGCTTTCCAACAACAATGAAATTCGGTGATCGGGTGTCTTCTGATCCAAAAATAATCGTGGATATGTTCGCGGACTATTTTCAAGGTATCTACAATTCATCAAGTGCCTCTGCTCTAAATGATGATTACTTTAGCTCATTGAATTCCATAACAAATTGCAGCATGATTCAGTTCAATCTTGATGAAGTCCTTAATTCCCTGGTTAGCTTAAAACCTTCAGCTAAAACAGATATTTTGGGGTTCTATCCTAATGTCTTAAAAACTTGCGCTTTGTCTCTTTGTACTCCACTACAATTTTTGTTTAACAAGTCACTTTCAAGTGGAATATTTCTCTAAGAGTGGAAAGTTTCCTGTATTAACCCTGTCTTTAAAAATGGTAAGAAAGATAATATCTCAAACTACAGATCAATTTCAAAGCTTTCAGTTATACCTAAGATCTTAGATAAACTTGTGAACGATAGACTCACAAAGGAAATTAGCTGTAGGATTACTGATTGCCAGCATGGTTTCTTGAAGGGCAGATCAACTCTCACTAATTTAGTAGAATTCACTAACTTTTGTATTAACTCTCTTGAACAGCATAAACAGGTTCACGTAGTTTACACTGATTTTGTAAAGGCATTTAGTAGAGTCAACTTTGCTGTTTTAAGCTAAGTATACAGTTCCTTGACGAAAAAAAAACTACATGTATTTCTTATGGGAGCGCTTTTTGCGAGAAAAAAATTTTTTGACGTTTAAATTTTTTTATCGAACTGTGAACTACCCAAAGAAAACAAATTTTATATTCACCACGATTTTTTTTCGTACAAAACAATGTCACTGACATTCTTTTTCCGAAAAAAAATGCGTTTGGCATTTGTGTTTGTTTTTCCATAGATCAGTCTCATTGAGATTTTTTTTTCGAAAGTGTAAACTGACGGCGAATAAAAAAAATATTTACACCACGGACATTTTTTCTTTGTGGAAAATATTTTTTTTCTCACCTCGAAGAATTTTTTTACTCAAAAGAACTGTATACTTAGCTTTACTTAAAAAACTTAATTCCCTTGGTTTTTTTGGTTGCATCCTTAAGTGGTTAAAATCATACCTGTATGGGCGAAAGCAGCTTGTGTCTATTGGTGAAATTTTTTCAAAAGTGATAGTGGTAAGCTCAGGTGTTCCTGAGGGAAGTCATTTGGGCCTTATCCTCTTCTTACTCCTTGTCAATGACTTACCTAATATTCTTAGATTTTGTCATTGCTTAATGTTCGCAGATGATATTAAGTTCTATGCCGTGGTATCCAATCTGCAAGACTGTTTTCTCTTTCAAAATGATTTAGATAATTTTTCAAAATGGTGCTCTTTAAATGATCTACAGCTCAACATAGATTAGTGTGCATGTATGCTTTTTAATAGAACTCTTTTTCATATAATCCCTTCATACACCTTCTCAAATAAGTCTCTATTTGTGGTTAATGAGTTTAATGACCTAGGTGTGATTTTTGACGGTAAACTGTCTTTTGAGCTTCATATAAACTGGCTAGTATCGAGAGCTAGCTCAACGCTTGGCTTTTTAAAGAGAAATTCCCTGGAGTATAAGGATCCGTACACTCTTAAGGCTTTGTATTGTTCCCTGGTTCGACCAATGTTGGAATATTGTTGCATTGTATGGAACCCTTTTACTTCTAAAAGTATCAATAGAATTGAAAAAGTTCAAAAAAAATGTTTGCGCTTCGCTCTTCGTCGGTTTTTTGATAATGATCGTAATGAACGTCATTCATATGTCTCGAAGTGTTTATTGTTAGGTTTACGTAAAATGTACAGCGTCATGTTCATTCGTGACATTTTTTGTTCTACCATTGACTGTGGGAGTTTATTGTTTCATTTCAATATTTATGCGCCTCAGATGTCGCTTAGATCTAGACCGTTGTTGGGAACCTTCTCATAGTACCTCCTATGGTTCACGTGATCCAATATCAAGTTGTAGTAAAATATTTAACTTTATATATGATGATAATTTCGATTTAACTATGTCTCGTGAAGTTTTCAAATCAGAATTAAAAATAGCCTTAAGTCTTTTATAATCCCTTGTATATGTACATATTGTATAATATAGTTTTAAGCATATCAAGATCTATAGATGTATAATCGTAGATGTGAATAAATAATAATAATCTTCTTGTGCGACCAAACTTCCTTCACCAAGTCTAGAGAGCGTCAGCTGCAGTTCAGAGTTTTTTTTTGAGCATAGAAAAAGGCTTAATTTTGCCTTTCCTAAAAAAGCTGGAGTGTAGTCACACCCGGTAATGCTATGAAAACCAGGTAAAGCCGCACAGAGAGACGATCCTAATTCGTTGTAAATTGAGTTTACATTGATGTATCTAATTGTGTTTTTGGACATCGTTCCAATCTCAATCCATAGCTTACAGTCGTGTTTCAGGTGAGGTAAGTTGCTCAAAGCTATTACTAACACATCGGTGTCTGACGATTTTTTAACAATCGAACTTTCACTAGGCAAAAACGAAGCATGTAAGATCATACGAGTGTCAGCTTCTTCTTGAAAGCTACTTAGCTCCTCTACGACTTCACGCAAGACTTTACCATTTACACTTTTGAAAGAAAAACATTCGTGTTCAAGCGTAACGAAAATATTTTTTTTTCCTAAGATAGACCCATACTCCTCTCCGCACCATTCGTCTATAAGAAAAGAATTAAGTCTAGTTTTGAACGAATTGCTTCTTAATGCTTTAATAAAATTGACTGGTCTTTTTTTATATTTTTTCAAGGTGCTATACTCCACTTGATCAAATGCACAATTTCTTCTCTCTCTTTCAATGTCTTTGATTGAAGGTGTTATTATTCGATCAAATACCACATGAATGTTATTTGCATTCATTCGACATATCTTCCGGAGAATGTGCATAGCGATTTTTTCGTAGATTAGGGGTAATTCTCCTAAGGTGTGCAAAAGGAAAAAACCATCTACTATTATCGTATCGATTTTATTAGGAGAGTCATGACTGGCCATTTTTTCTAAATGTCTTAGAAAAGTAGACTTTTCCGTTTTAACTAAAGTTCCATCTAAGTGTCCAAGAGCTTGTGGTATAGGGGTGAGAGGGTATTTAAGAACTTCCTTCATGTCCAAAGATTCTTCTGTAGCCAAACATAACATCCTTACAATTAAATTCCTTTCCATTTTGACTTGTGATATTTTTCCACTTTCAGAATTTGCTGCTGGTTTTTTATATTCGGATGCAAAATTTTGAATATGAGTTTTAGAAATTGTGTTTTCGAATCTAGTTTTATCAGTTAGGCATTCTTCTATGAACATTTTTTGTTTTTTGCTTCCCAATTCATTAACACTAAGCAAAAACTTTTCTGTTGTCTTAGACACACATTTTCCAGTACATATGTTTATAAGACCGCTGCTGTTTCCATCAACTGAAAAAGGACTGTTACACTTTTCAATTTCTTGAACAATGTTTTTCAAGTCCTTTGAAAATCGTTTGATTTGTCCTAGCTTCAAGTCCCGAGTGACGTCCTCTTTGTTCGAAAACCCTAAGAAATTGTTCAACGAAGATATGTTGGAAGTTCTGTCAGTGTGTGTTTTTGCCCATTTTTCTCTTGCTGATATAGAGTTGGTGAACGATGATACACCAGTTAACCTATTCGCAGCATCGACGTTTATAGTCTTCTCTAAGGTGAGGTCTATGGCTGACATTGAAAAATTCTGATCAGATTCGTTTAAAAGTTTTATTGTTGCGCAATATGCAATACGTTGCGGGATAGAAATGGGCCAGATACTAATTAAGTGAAAGCAGTCTTCTTTAGATTTTAGGTTGCATAGTGCAGATAATTGGTTAGAACTTTCATTATAAATGGCGTCCCGTTGAGTCCTAGGAGCTCACATCTGGGGCCTATAACACAAAGCTACAAGTCTACAAGCCAAGAGCCACTTGTAGGATTACGTTAGTTTTACAAGTGTAGATTATTTCTGTAACACAAAAAAAAACTTACATTTGTAGAAACAAAAATTTCCCTACACTTGTAGGCATTCCATTCGGCGATCGACCGACAAGATCCAGTGTAGAAAATTTCTGTTATGCACAAAAAGCCTTCAAACCGACCGATTGGAATGCTTATATCTTTGGTTATAAGAACTGTCCGATCTTCAAAGTTAAGGACTTTAAATAAAGGGTAAATATAAGGCAACATTGTTGTATTTAGTTTTTTGATGAGGCACACAGAATTTAATACTAAATGGCAAATTGAGTCTCCCATCAATTTAATTTTCATTTTTCAAAATGCAAAAGTGGATGAAAACTTATACCATTTTAAAAATTGTATCGTACAAAGTAATTGCCCCAATCCTCTTCTACAAATTTGTGAGTGATGTACTAAGGCTTAATGCAACAGTAGGGACAGTGGGGGCATTTCAATAAATTTTGCACCTGAAAATTCATTTTAATAAAAAAAAATCGTCGATTTTATTAGCTTCAAAAAATTATAACTTTGCTTCTAATGCCCGGATATTTGAGATTAAGACATTATGAATTTAAAATTCGTGTTTAATTCCGCACTAAAAAGGTAAAGTCCTATATCATAATTCATAAAGATTTGGCCCTGCATCTATGCGTGTATAGACATGCTACAAAGTATTCCCCGGTTAATTGCACCTCGCTTCATTGATATAAGGTGATCTTAAAAAACTGATGCCAACAAAATAAAAACATGTAAATAAAAAACGTAATTCTGTTAATTGATCTAAAAATTACACAAAAAGCGGGGAACTGTACCAACATTTTTACTTGCGATATAGGAACTATAGGGCAAGTTTTGGATTCGTACAAAAAAAAATTTGAGATAACAATTAAACATAACATTACGATGATAGAGAACACGGAAAAAGCACAATTCTGTCTGTTTGTATCTGGATCTACAGCCTAAGTCAATGATGCGATTTTCTTCAAATTTTGAATTTAAGGTTTTTTTTTTAACTCTCCAGACAGGAAATTGAAATATTTTTTTAGCTCTAAAAATAACGGTACTTGCCATACAACCGTTAAGGAAGATCTAATTTATCTCAAAAAAGGCTTTAACGATTTTGATAAAAACAAATCAGTGTATTATTGTAGAAATGATGTACTTTCTGGTAAGAAAAAAAATTACCAAAAATATTTATTAACGGTATTTGCCATGTAACGGTTTTTTGATTTTTGGTTTTCTCATTCAACGCTCATCCGATTTCAATAAAATTTCTTGCAAAAAAGCTTTCTTAGAATATAAATAATACTGCGTATCAAAATTTTGGAAGAAAAAAGTTTTGGATTGGATTTATTGACGATGGAAGCATTGCTTCCGAAATGCATTTAAGTAAATAAATAAATAAAATACGTGTTTTTTAAGTTATTCAAAATAATAACTTTTATTTATTTCATGAAAAAACACGTTTGAAAATCTCCAATATCAAATCAATTTTGGATTTTGAAAAATATTCAATTTTTTTTTGAAAATTCAATATTTCAAAAACGGGATGATAAATTATTTTGAATTTTCAGTTTTATATGTAAATTAATATATACTCAAAATTGACATATCAATTTTTTGTAATGTTACATACATTTTATATACAAAAAAATTATTTTTAAGAAAACAGCTCCAACGATTTTAAATTTTGTTTGCTTATATTCACATTTTTTCAGGTAATCGATTGGGCGTGCTTGTTTTAAAGCTCTAAGTTATTATCAGGCTATTTATACAATTAAAAGAATTATCCAGTCGTGCATTTTATTTGTTTACTAACTTCTTCAAGAAAAATGTCCGTTTTGGTTAAAATTAGAGAAAATAACTCCGCAGACAGTGAAACCAAGCCGAGACCAAACTACTCGAACTTTATTATTTTTACGATTTATACGTCATTCCAATAGTTCACTGAAAGACTTACATACTTATTTTTTTATTCGGGATATTTGAATTAATTGACTGCGTGGATATATTGACAATTGGAACTTTTTTTCGGTTAAAAAAAGGCAATAATCATGATGAACAAAAATTATTGAAATGCTTATTAATTGAAAAGCTTGTTTTTAAGCATTTTAAAATACATCTTCTGCATCCTACAAGTCTTGAATCACCTGTAAGATTTCATCGATTATTCTACAAGTAAGATTAAGTTTTTCCTTACACTTGTAGCTTTGTGTTACAGAAAGAGGGAAATTGCACAATTTCCCACTTGTAATGAATGTTCATTACACTTGTAAAAGAGCCAGCCGACTTGTATGTTTGTGTTACAGAAATTCATTACATTTGTAAGGATTGACTTTTATTACAAGTACTTGTAGCTTTGTGTTATAGGTCCCTGATGATGTCGTAACTAAAACGAAACGCGTTAGCAATACAATAGTAAAATAATTAAATTTGTGGGAAAAAACAAGTGTTTCTTTAAATCTTTTTAAAATATCTAAGATTAATTACCACTAAGTGATCTACCCTAAGTCTATTGATTATATGTAATAATTTTTAGGCTGAGTTATGTTTTTTGTACCTAGTTTGATTGAACTTTCTGATATTGACTTATGGTTAAGGCCCAAAACAATTTTTGGGTGCGAAAGTTAACCGAAAATAAAGCATAGGGGTCGAAAGCTTTTTGAAAACTTAAACCAAGATTGGTTTTCACCTCTGCCTAGATTTCACTCCCCTTGTCACTGATCAGTAGGTGAAAAACTATTTGAAGGCAGTTTGCACTCTGCCAGTCAGTTTGAAAAACTAAAAAAATGTTAAAATAGGATAAGTTTAAGGCGGTCGATTCGTGTTAGATGTGGGACAAACCTAGAATGAATAGGTTGGACCAAGTCAAGAACAAATATGATAATTCCCCCTCCCTAGAATATTCCTAAAAATTCTCTTCCACCAACCAAACTTTGTTTTAAGTGTGTTGTTATGGTAATGGTTTTTGATTACCAACTAAGTGTAGAAGAAAGTTTATGAGATAAGAAAAAAAAGCTAATAGTTTTTACTTATTGTTTTATTTTAGGCACAATAACTTTGAAGATTACCCCGAAGTGGATATCGTTGGTTGGGGTGCAACTTCATTTGCCGGTCGTTATCCTGAGACTCTACAAACAGCCACTGTTAATGTTGTAGGTTGTCCTTTTAATCAATCTTCGGAACTATGCACGTTTGCACGAGGAAAAGATGCTTGCCAACGAGATTCTGGGGGACCAGTTGTTTTGAAAGGATCTTTTCGGGAGTATTTGGTGGGGATAATAAGTAGAGGACCAGGTTGTACAGGGTGGGGTATCAACACTCGAATAACTTCCTACCTTGAATGGATTTATCATATGACTACTAATGGATCTCTGTGTACTAAACCATTTAATTAGATTATTAATATTGTAATGCCTACAGTTATACAGTACATAATCCAGAACTTGGAATAAAACTGATTTAATTTATAATAAAATTAACCACTTTTGTATCTCATTAATTAAATACTCCTTGAGCTGCCTCTGGGAGGAAGTCTCCTAAATGCTAATGGAATGAACGTGAGCCATGTATTTGAAAATTATTTATTTTTTTATTTATTTACTCAAATGATTTACAAATTAATTTACAAAAAACCATAAATGCCGCCGTCTTTTAGAACCAAAATTTAAGAGTAAATATTTGTAATGAAGGTTTTAATTAAAACATAGATTTAATGAAAAATTTTAGTTAAACGTATATTAAAGGAAAAGTAAAAATAATAAATATCAAAATTATATGTCATTATATTTATTATGTGCCGTTGTTGCATTTTTTAAGCGTTGTATTGACCTATAATCTGCTGGGTTAAGTATAGTAGATAACTGGTTTGGTATAGTGGAGCTTGTTAATGATACATCTATTTGACGAGACAAAGGACATTCAACAAGGATATGCCATATGGAGAATTTGAAAATTATTTTCCAAAAGCTGTTCATGGAAACAATCTGGCTTTGAAAAAAATAAAAAATAAATATTGTAAGGCTTATCTTATTTTCCAATAATATTTTTATATCTCAAGTAGGTGTTATACAAAATATTATAGACAGCCAGTTACCCACATGGTATAAAGCAAATAGATACTACCGCAGTCCAGGAGATGTGATAAATATGATATGTGTATGAAAAAAATGAAAACAAATGCAACATCTATTACATCTCTGTATTCTGTGCTAAAATATTGAACATGTTAGCATGCGGATTCAAGGAGGGAAATGAGCATATAACTTTCGATAAATAGTAATTCTAATTAGCAATTGATTGCAGTAAATATGTCGTGGAAACAAAAAAAATTACCGCTCTTTTAGTTTGTCCAAAAACTACGCAATCCTGCTTACTTTATATAAAGTTACCATACACTTTTTTCTTTTTGGTCAATTTTTTTTCTATACGTAATTATTTATTTTACATCTCAGGTTCTATGTTGTAGAAAGCTAGATCAAGCTACAACGTGCAAACCTACATCATAAGTGCATATGTTAGTGGTTAGTAAGATGATGCAAACTTACACATGCTCACAAATAATTACAAATACACTAGGATACAAAATTAAACATAATTACAATAATCTATACCTAATATATAAAATTGTACAGTAAAAAAAGAAAAACATTTAAAGCACTTTTTTTTTTTATAAATTCATTTTTATTTTTCATTCATCTTAAAACTATCTTAAAGCTAGACAAAAATTCATAAAAACTAGCCTACTTATCAATATCTTACAACTAACTTACTCTTACTGCCCCATTCCGGCGCTCTAAGTTAAGCTAATAACTTAATGCTAATGCCTTTCGGCCTAAGAACTATCTTAAAACTAGAATTCATATTGGTTTTATTTTTCACCAAGAAGAATTGAAAAAAACTTGGTATCTATATCTTTTATTTTGGTTTTATATAAAACTTACAGACTAAATAAAACTAGATTAAAACTAATTAAAACTAATTTAAACTAATTTAAACTAATTAAAACTACTATAAAACTACTTAAAGCTACTTACAATCTACTTATAGACTACTTACAAACTAGAACAGCCACAGCAAGCATTTTCGGGTTTTTATAATTTGTTTGTATGTTTTTGTTGGTTTTTTAATTTTTTTGTGTTTTTGTTGGTTTTATATATGTATTTTTTTTTTGTGCCACCCTGACTGTCCCTGATGCTTAAAACTATCAACCTAAACCTATGTAAGTCGGCCATGGCATAGAAAAATGCATAGTTAACTTTTATATATCCGAATTAACTTCGTGATCAGGTTTCAACCACCAGAACTGGTTCTCCTGCTTTACCCTGTCTCTTCGGTCCCGATCGGACACAGTCCTACTGAACCGAAGGCGCTCCACTCCGTGTTGTGCGAGGACGTCTCGATCATAAAGGAGCCACCGATCCACAGTTCTACGGCCGACGTGGTAGATTAGCGGAACCGCCGCTCTATCCTGGATCAGCCCTCGACTGTCTAAATAGAGGAATGTATCGGGCGGAAAAAAGCCGCTTAGACGCACACTCTCGTAATAATCGTTTTTAGGGTAATAAGCCCCAAAAATTAAGCTGTTGGTCGAGGACATTGCTCCTGCAATGTGACCCCGAATAAGCTTCAGCAAGAAATTATCTATCCTGTTTATGTTGGCGCCGTTGTATAGAACCAGGTTGGAATAATAATGTTTGTACTCCGACTCTGGTGTTCTGTGTAATCCAAGGCAGTGTCTAAGACACTGCCTCTCAAACACCCGAATCTTTTCCATTTGAGATGGGGCATAGGCAATCATCGGCCGTATGAGGGCCATGTAGCAAATCACCTTCACCCTGCTGTCAAGCCGGCTGCTATAAAACAACCGTTTCGTCAGGGCAAAAGCTCCCCTAGCCCTGGACAGAGGAGCATTTATATGTCTTTCGAAATACAGATACTGATCCATCCAGATGCCAAGGTACTTTACTACACTTTTAGATACTCGCCAGTGGCTGTCCATTTGGCCCTACGATCACCAGCTTACGCCAGTTCTTTCTCGTATCCCTTGTGGTTCCATACAACGGAGTCCTAAACAAGATAGTTCTTGATTTCTGAAAGTTGATTTTCAACTTCCAGTCATCGCAATATCGCTGAATCATTTCGAAGTCACGCTGCAAGAGAATTATGATGACCTCGACTTTTGGGGCTGTTCTGTACGCAATTAGATCGTCAGCATACGCAATTGCCTGAGTTAGACTACTTATCAGATCGCTGGCGTAAATGCTGAATAGAATCGGCGAGTTGACCGCTCCCTGCTGAAGACCATTTTTAATATTAAAGGTTGTGGCAGAAGTCACATTGCCACTCTTGACAACAAACTTTCTACCATTGAGCATATCATAAAGTATATATAATAGTGATTTACTAATGCCAAGTCTGGTCAGCTTTAGATAAAGACCCTCTAGCCATACGGTGTCGAAGGCCTTCTCCAAATCAACCAGACAGGCACCCGTACACTGCTTTTTAGATTTGTTCCATTGGACATCAGAAACGAGTTTAGACGCGGCATGAATGGTGTCATGTCCTGCCTTAAAACCGAACTGATTATCCGGTATGATATTATTGTCCTCTGCCCACCTAGACAGAGCTCTATTGATAACTTTTTCGAATACCTTGCTGATACTCGGAAGAAGACTTATCGACCGGAGATTCGCCGGATTGGAGCTGTTCTTTCCCTTTATCGGGAGAGGATGCACCTATGCATTATTCAGAGCGTTGTTAAACAGTGTGGTATAAATGTCTACAGCTTCTTGCGGTAAATGTCGAAGTACAACGTTCTTCTTCTTTAATGAATCGAAGATGAGCTGAAGCTCCACCTTCGTAAGTAACAGGGAACTGGGCCCATTTCACTCGGCGATTATGGCGTTTGCCAAATGATCTTCATTGAACCCGGTGAAACCGAGGTTCTCTGATCGCCATTGCGTTATGTCATTCCGAAGGAAGAAGTGGTGGAGCAAGGCTCTGTTTTCTAGGTCATGGTTCGGGCGAATGCATGCATTCACCTTGTACACTTGCTGGAAAGCAGCCCCCACAGCCTCCACTTTCTCCTCGGATCTTCGACAATAAAGAGGTCATCGTCCAAGACGGCGTCCTCTGGATCAATTCCTGCTGACAGAAGTATGTCTCTGTTCTCTGTCGTTCTCTGAAGCCTAAGACAAGGAAGGTCGTTCTGATCATTCCTTCTAAATATCTTGTTAATTTGGGGAAACATACTCGGGTCACTAGAATTAACAGCCCGAATTTCGTTATCCCAATACAAATTAATCGACAACCGATGATTTTCTTTTATTAGTTGGTTGATGTTCTTGATCGACGACTTCAGTGTCCTAATCTCCAGATTGTGTGGGTCAGTAAACCGTCGGTACAAGAGTTTGAGTCTTGTCAGCAGACCACTTTTTTGTCTGTGAATGCGTCAATGGTCGCATTCCGATACATGTCGGTTGCGTCCCGTTGTTTGTATTTTGGTATCATTCTGTCCATTGTTCGTTTGATCGTCTCGTCCATTTGTTCAATGTATTGGTCTATTTCGTTATTTGTCAAACTCCAGTCATTTGGTGGGGATATGTTATTCGAACTGATTTCGTTGGATAAGGCGTTGGTAAAACATTTAAAGCATCTTAACCCTTAAGTGGGCGCATGGAGTCATCATAATTGAAAAAAAAAATAAAAAAAATATCGAAGACAGTTTGTGCTTTTGCCTTTGATGTCCTCACATTTCTCTACGAAAAAAAGTTTGTTGCTTTTTGTTAAAACCAACAAAGCATTTAACTTAACTGTATTATTTTGTATAATGATTACGAACAAAAACACCTTCAGCCCTATAAATAAAAAGTGCCCAGATATCTTCTAATTCACAAATAAACTAAAACGTCGATCAGAAGTTAGTTTACGAATTAAAATTTCATATCAATAAAAATATACATAAACTGCTAGTCCACGTTAAGTTCAAAAACTTAACGAAAATCTACACCCAAAATCCCGAATGCCAAAGTCCCAAATGGACAAATCCCGAATGGACAAAATCCCGATAACATTTGGGATTGATATTTTTTAGTACTATTTCAGTACTTTCAAAGAATCAAACTGTTTTGTATGTCTTTTGATTTCTGCTCGCTTTGGCATCATGACATTGTTTATAAAAGACATTTTAAAATAAATCTTGAGATATAATACATTAATTGAATTCTTCCTTGATGATTAAAAAAAACATAGTTTCCTATTGTAACTTTTATTTAGTTTAAGTTTTATTCAAACGAATCTATGTCTACTCTTTGCAAATAATGAGAAGATAATGTTCGTGTTCCGTTTCCGTGTAATATCTCTTGTTCTTAAAAACGCATAGCCTACTTGGACAGGTTAATTTTGGGATTGTGACATAAATTGTTCTCAGCATCAGCTTGCTACATACTTTATTATGATAATCAATTATCAATTTGACAATTGATAAACATTGAAAAATGGGATTTCGTACCCACCCTTGAAAAACTAGCCACCCAACTATTCATTGAAAAGAAGTAATATCCTTACAATATATAACAAAATGTACATTTTGAAGGCTAAAATCTCGAATGGCTAAGTACTTTACTACTAGTACTAAGCCATTCTGTACTTTGGCATTCGGGATTTTGGTATTCGGATTTCGGAATTTTAGCCATTCGGGATTATGTACCCATTCTGGATTTGGTCCATTCGGGATTTCTTACCAATGAAGAATGTGCTTTTTAACCGAGAATTTTAACCACACGAAGTTGAAACTTATGTTTGAGCACAAACCATATTGTGGTTGGAGTTGGCACGCAACATTTGTTCTCATTACGGCGAGACCATGGTGGGAAAAGAATAATAGCACTAAGCTGTATCCATAAAGAATAAATTCTGAATAGTCAAAATTTTCCCCTATTTCAGTTTCACACAGTGCCAGAACAGCTGGCCTAAAATAAACATACTGCACAGACATTTTTTCTCAGCCCACGGATGTTAGAAAAATAGAAAATTAACACTAACACCAATTTAGACAATTATCTAAATTAACTCTCTTAATTGGGTCCCAATTTGGATTTTCAATAACAATCTATGACTAGTGTTATGCCTTAATGACAGATTGTATCGATCCAACCCTGGTTACCAAAAGAAGACAGTCACCCAAGGAAGACAATATACCTAAATAGCTTTATCTATTGCTTCGCATGATGTAAATATAATACAAATTAAACAGGTACCACGGATCTTAAACAAATGTATTTAATCTTTTTATCAACATTCAACAGACAATAATTTATTTTTGTTGACAATTTTTATTAATAGATACTAACTTACTTTCAAACAAGGCCGATTTTCCCCCTTGAAAGTTGAATTCATCATGGGTTAAACAAATTCATATGAAGATCTAAGACAAAGAATTTATGGACTCTTAAGTCTATTGGTTTTATATTGACAATTTGGCAAAACAGCAATATTCCAAATTATAGTTTCTTTCATTTAGCACTTGATCAAACATGCAATTGAGTTACCTATTTAAGACAAAATAATTTTTCCTCTCAGTCTTAAAAACAATAACACAAAATAAAATCTGAAGTACTTTGTACTTTATTTAAAAACACAACATGACGATCTAAGCTTTTTATTTTTATTACTTAGTCTGTGATATGTGACATTGGAAATGCCATTCAACTCCGGCAAGTAAGAAGTAATAAAATATTACGGAAAGATTGTGAAGATTAGCTTCATTTATAAAAACAAAAATGTTGGAAGAAAACTAAGATTGTTAAACGTTATTTATTATTTAAAATTACATTTATGTATTATAATTATGAATTCGCAATAAATTACGTGTGTAGTACCTTGCCATGCCGAAAATCTGGGTTCTATTCCCAGCCGCTGCCACCTAAAAATCAGAAATAATTTTCCCGAGGTACTGCCTCTTGTGAGGAACTGACAAATCCTCCTAGAGCATAAGGCTAGGAACGCACTTGCGATTTTAATCGCACGATTATTTAGTCGCAAAAAATAGAACACATGAGCCACAAAGTTTATGAACGCACATGCCTCTAAATGGTTCGATGCTCCATAAGGTTTCATAGGTTATATTTTTAAAGGGATGGTCCAATCCATCAGGGTACCACAATGGATCAACATTGATCTAAGTGTGACGGGAACAAGATCCACCGTCAGCCCATCAACCTAACCTAACCTAACCTATGCGAATAAGAAATTGTTTTGGAGTTGCGACGGTTTTTTAGTCGCAGCGACAGAAAATCGCAAGTGAATTTCCGGCCTAATTGTCATGAATAAGTGCTTCTCATCTAGCCGTTCGGACTTTTATAAGCAAAAATTAAGTATTTTTTTTTTTAATTGTTACGTGGTAAACATAAACTCACAATAATCCGACGAAAACCGTTTAGTCTGATTTTAAAACACAAGAATCGCAAGTATGTTATATTGTATTTTGGTTCAAAAACGAAAATTAGTTTTTAAAAAACTGATAAGTGATCAGTTCATTTAAATTATTCAGCTGATAAGCTCTTGACGTCCGCACGTATGACTATGCGATTTCGCAACGTTAGCTGAAAATGGGTTATAGAAAATTAAAGAATGAATTGGAACGACTAAATATTTAGGCCACAGTTATAGCTATCATTGAAACTCATCATTGAAAATTTGAATGATTGATTTTGAGACGTTTGAAAAGCAAAATCAGTGATATTTTGATACCAAAATAAAGCTCTGGTCTTAATTATTATTTCTGGCCTAAGAAAAAAAATATTTTAGCCGAGTTTTCCACATAAAATGAAAATTTTCAATGATTAGTTTCAATGATAGCTTTAACTGGTGCTTAACAGCTTTGTGTACTTAATACCTTCATGCATCCACAAACTTTGTTGTATTTTATTTATTTTTCTTACAAAGGTCTTAATTGGCATGTATATGCATAGCTTTTATGATAAAAATATTGACGTTGGGTGACTAAATATTTATGCGTCGTGTATGTTGAATAATTTGTAGACTTCTTTGGGATTTTGCAAATGTGAGCTTTTCAAACAAGTATCCTGGAACTTTAATTTTATGAAGCAATTTTATGAAGCGCTCCCAATGTGTTATCCATTAAATGTACCAAAACTTTGTACCTAATCTTTGTATTTATATATAAAGACTAAAATAAGTAAAGCTCAGTAGCGTAGCGTGGAGAGGGGGCGGAGGGGCGGTCGACCCCGGGCGGCACTTTATGAGGGGCGGCAAATTTTGCAGCACTATATACTAATAGGTAGCAACTGTTAAAGGAGATGACCCATTTTTGGGCCCAGGGCGTGCACTAATGAGACTAGTTCGAAATGAAAGCTAACGTTTAGCCCAATCTATCTGCCAAATATTTTCGAACTCGGCTCCGGAGATTTTTAGATAATTGAGCTTGAAGTTGACCTTTACAAATTAAAAAAATCTGGCTTTTTGCAAACAATTACCTACTTATAGATCCTAAAGTATGGCACGTAGGATTAATATTTTGATATCAAATGAAGGATCATATAAATATCTCTTAAATTATGTTAAACATTTTTTTCTACACCAGATATATTTTGAATAAACGAGCCAAAAACTTTTTCAAAAAATATTTTTTGAGTTACTTTCGAAAGTCAATATCTCGAAAAAATCAGTGATGACCTGTATTTTTTTTTACACCACTATAATGCCTGATTGATAAGCTTTAATTTGATATATAATTAAGTTACCATACACTGGGTAAATGCCGTCCATTAAAAACACTTTCTTCCAAATGAACCCTGGATAGTTTTTGGAATTCCACAGCTTTGTCCCAGCGTTAAAAAGCATTGAGCTTTGTATATATTTGGCAAAATTAAGGTCCGGTGATAGTGATTGTAGGCTTTCCTGTCTCTTAAACTTAACTCGAACAACTGTAGGACGATACTTAACAACTGCAAGGACAAGTTTGATGAATTATTTTGTGCTATTTAATTTAAGTTTTCAGCATATAACTGTCCAAGATGTTTCAAGAAGGAACAAACTATAATTCCCAACGGATTGTTTGGAAACACCAACGTTAGTGAAAACGTTCGTCCATCCATAGTTATTTGCGATGGAACATATATTTATCTTCAAAAAAGTTCAAACCACGGTTTTCAGAAAAAAACATATAGCTTGCATAAGTACCAGAATTTGGCTAAGCCCTATATGTTCACATGCTGTGATGGGTATATCCTGGACGTTACAGGGCCTTATGCCGCAACCGATTCTGATGCCAACATAATGAAAAAAATTTTTAGGGACGATTATGCGACATAAAGGCAATTTTTTCGACAAAATAATGTGTTTATTTTGGACAAAGGGTTCAGAGATGAAATTCCGTGTCTAGAATCTCATGGATATAAGGCTTACATGCCTGAATCTGTGGATGAAGGCAACTTCAATTGACAATGGGGCAAGCTAATAGATCCAGATGTGTTACTATGGTAAGACGGGTCGTTGAAGTCGTGAATGGAGGGTAAGACGGGTCGTTGAAGTCGTGAATGGAGGGTTTAAGAGGGATTTTAAGCTCTTTCGACAAGATTTTTTTAATTTAGCTGCTAGTCATTTGATGGATGACTTCAAAATTGCAGCTGCACTTCTCAATAAGTTTCATTCACTAATAGAAGACGCTGCCGATGCAAGCATTCTATTAGAATTTAAGTCGATTAAACACTCCTAATTATTTAGGTGATTTTGTGAAAGAAAACAAAGAAAGTAAAATTATTGCGCTTGATATTTCAAAGGCATTTGATAGAGTTTGGCATCAAGCTCTCTTATCGAAAATGCGTGCATTTGGTATCGATGAATCTCTTCTTCTTTGGATTAAAAATTACCTTTCGGACCGTTCAGTACAAGTAGTCTTGGATGGTTACAAGTCTGATATTCATAAAATTAATGCTGGTGTGCCCCAGGGCTCCATTTTGTCTCCGACTCTCTTTCTCATTTTCATTAATGACCTCTTGTCTGAAACTTCTAATTCATTAAATTGTTTTGCTGACGATAGCACCCTCAGCTTTTCATATTCGTTTTTAGATTCACATCCCTGTCCTTCGGATGTGGAACTTCAACGGCACCGTATGATAAGCTCATTAAATTCGGATCTTGACAGCATTGTGCAGTGGGGAATCAAAAACGTGTAGAATTTAATGCTTCAAAAACCCAATGCTGTCTGCTGTCGCTGAAGCAGAACCTTCCCCCAATGCCGCTATCAATGAGCGGTATTTGCATCGAGGAAACTGAACAGCTCTCAGTTCTGGGAATGTGCATCACAGATCACCTTCTGTGGAACGATCACATATTCAACGTCGCTAAAAATGCTGCAAAGTGCATCTTAAGGATAGTCAAAATCCCTTTAGTGCGCGCAAAGTTTAAAAAAAAAAAATCTTAACAGAACCAGAGCCTCATGTAGTCGCATCGATGGAAATATCCCGAATCTGAGTAACTTTCCTATACTCACCTTTCAAGATCTACGCAGGATCAGGATATCAATAGGGATTTATCAAACTATTTGGGCCATGCACGACACCAGGAAACAATAAGCATACCACCAGCCCTGTTTTTGGATGGTATTTTGATTGACACTTTGAACGAAGACTAATGTTTTTTTTTTCAATTTATTAACATTAATTTATTTTAAATCACAACAAAAACATAAATGTTAAAAAAGGAGCCAAGTTCTTATGTGTACAAGAAACCTGTGCGTAAAAAGTCAGCCAAAAAAAGTAATGAGATCTAAAATATATGCCAAGTTTTAAGCTCATGAAGTTTAATATCAAATATCTCAAGTAGAGTAATATCGAAACGGTTCCAAATCATGACAGAAATTTGGTAATTAATGATTACTGATTAAAATTTGGTGGGTTCACTGGTCAAGTTTTCATACATTTTAAATTTGTGATTAAGTAAGTATTTAAGAGAAAACTTGCCAAGTAAATCCACCAAATTTTAATCAGTAATCATTAATTACCAAATTTCTGTCATGATTTGGAATTGTTTCGATATTACTCTACTTAAGATATTTGATATTAAACTTCATGAACTTAAAACTTGGCATATATGTATTTTAGATCTCATTACTTTTTTTGGCTGCCTTTTTACGCACAGGTTTCTTGTACACATAAGAACTTGGCTCCTTTTTTAACATTTATGTTTTTGTTGTGATTTCACTCCTTTTTGCAAAGATTTATTTTGCCAGGTGAAAGTCATACCCTACCGCTCTACAAAGTTTCATAATTCTACAACAACCGAAAGTGCTCCATACAAATAATAGCAATTCTGAAAAAGCGGGTGAATGGCACCCCCCCTGAATGGGCAATTCCAAATTTTCGATTTTTTTCCTTTCTAAGTACTTCAAGTCCTACCGACCTACCAATTTTCATCGTTCTACAACAATTGGAAGTGCTCCATATAATTTATAAGAATTTTTAAGAATGTGGGTGGATGCCACGCCCCCTGAATGCAAAATTCCAATTTTTCAATTTTTTCTTTCTACAACAATCGGAAGTGCTCCATATAATTTATAAGAATTTTTAAGAATGTGGGTGGATACCACGCCCCCTGAATGCAAAATTCCAATTTTTTTCTTTCTAAGTACCTTAAGCCCTTCCGACCTACCAATTTTCATCGTTCTACAACCATCGGAAGTGCTCCATATAATTTATAAGAATTTTTAAGAATGTAGGTGGATGCCAACGCCCCTGAATGGAAAAATCCAATTTTTCAATTTTTTTCTTTCTAAGTACCTCAAACCCTACCGACATACCAATTTTCATTGTTCTACAACAATCGGAAAGGCTCCCTATAATTTATAGAATATTTAAGAAAGTGTGTGGATGCCACGCCCCCTGAATAGAAAATTGCAGATTTTCGATTTTTTCCTTTGTATGTACCACAAGGCCTACCGTTGTGTAAAATTTCAAGTTTCTACGATGTCGGGAAGTGCTCCATAATTTTGATGATCTGTCAGTGAGTCTGTCAGTCAGTCAGTCAGTTACGGTTCTTGCGATTTTTGAAGTCCTATATCTTGGGAACTACTAATGCTAAGGAGTTGAAATTTGGTGAGCCACCTGTGTTTGATTAGTTCAGCAAATACTCCGAATTTGAAGTTTCTGACTTTATTGGTACTGAAGTTAGAGGGGGGTTAAAAATCGCCTGAGTTTGTTCCTGTAAAAAGGGTGTAGTGCCGCGAACTGGGCTGGGCACTACCGTGCACTTTGATATCATATAATGTGGTAAAAAAAAGATACATACTTAAAATGAAACATTACTTTTATTTTTTAACATATTTTTCTATATAAATTTTATTTTTTAACAGAAAAGTGTTGAATGGACGGCATTTACCCAGTGTATGATAACTTAATTATATATCAAATTAACGCTTATCAATCAGGCATTACAGTCGTGTAAAAAAAAATATAAAACATCATTGATTTTTTCGAGATATTGACTTTCGAATGTAACTCAAAAAATATTTTTTAAAAAAGTTTTTGGCTCGTTTATTCAAAATATATCAGGTGTAGAAAAAAATGTTTAACATAATTTAAAAGATATTTTTATGATCTTTCATTTGATATCAAAATATTAATCCTACGTGCCATATACTTTAGGATTTATAAGTAATTGTTTGCAAAATAGCCAGATTTTCTTAAATTGCAAAGGTCAACTTCAAGCTCAATTATCTAAAAATCTCTGGAGCCGAATTTGAAAATATTTTGCAGATAGATTGGGCTTAACGTTAGCTTTCATTTCGTACTAGTCTCATTAGTGTACGCCCTGGGCCCAATTTCCTTAAGAAAATGGGTCATCTCCTTTTGCCACCCTCAGCAGATGTATTCATGTGGTTTTAAAAATTGTAAATAAAGACATAGAATTTATGAAAGAAAAATGTTTATTATTATTTGATTGAAGCGAAAAAAGAATTCCATCAACTAAAAATCGTTAAAGCAGTTTTAAAACAAAAATTATACATAAAATTTTCAAAACATTTTTAAGGAAAAATGTTGATATGCCAATTTTAAGTTTTTATTAATATATACAAATACCTAAAAATTAAACTTTCAAAAAAATATCAACCCGATATTGAAATATCAAATTATCAACAAAAAAAATACTGTGGACGCTCGCTAACTGAACATACGTTAACTTGAACAGTCCAATTACTTGAACATGAAATTTTTTCCTTGTAGGTATTGTATAACATAAACAGGCAATTTTCAAGGCTCGGTAAATCAAATTTTTTTCATTACTAACTCTATAAGTTCATTTGAAAACCCTTTAACTTGAATAAATAACAATTTTTTTTGAATAGTTTGAATTTCAATTTTGTATGTCAATACGTTCACAAACGTTTTTTGAATTTTATAAAAGGAAGCGTGTGTTTTTGCTAGTTTTAAGAAAGTACAAAAAAGCCTTAAAAAGGACAGTAAATAACAATGTTGTCACAAAAGCAAAAGTCAGAAATAATTATTGAGCAAGTTAAGGAAGGAAGAGGCGTCACATTGGTTCAAAATAATGCTAAAGAAAAAGAACAATTTGTTGGATCCAGTAACTTGAACAATCCAATAACTTGAACAGACGTGGGTTCGTATGTGTCCCAAGTTAACGAGAGTCTAATTAGATTTTTTTTTTGGGAAAATATTTTAACGTGTAATATTATTTATACTTTAAAAATTTGAAATTTACTTTAAAAATCAAAAAAAAAAATTTTTTAATTTCGGTTCAAAACATTTTTTAACTTTTTCCAAAATCTTTCAAAATTCCCAAGCTTTTTCATATGATTTACTTGCTTTCACTGAAACATGGCTTAATAACACGATCTTAGGAACGGAACTAATAGATCAAGAATTCATAGCTTTCAGGAAAGGTCGTCAGGTGGATAATACAAATTAACTGCGGTTAGAAATCATTCCAACACAACTCCTATTATTATTTTCTTTCAATAGAACTTATTGTCTGCATCAAAATATCCATGCATTCAAAAGATTTATTTATTCTAAATGTCTATATTCCCCTTAAAAGTTCAGTTTCAGTATATGTTGAGCTATTCCTTGCTCACGACTATATTATTGACGTTGCTGGATTTGACAGTATTATTACTCTTTTAGGCAACTTTAACCTACCATACATTGACTCGATTCCTTCAGAAGACGAGTCTTTACTTTAAAGGGCCCACAGACACCACACTTGTGTGCACACATGTGTACCAACACCGGTGTGCGATTCCGCCACACACGCCACACCAAATCGTACACACTTTAGAGATCTAATAGAAAAAAGACCAGTATGATAATGAAATTTTAAATCGAAAAACATCCGACGCTCCTCATTCAAACGCGATTCCGATGCAACTTAATAGTAAATGTGCGTGCACATCCCCATACACATCACACCGAACAAGACACCGACACCAAAAATCAAAAACTTTTGATTTTTACTCGCTCCGTGTCTGACACCAAAAATCGGTGTGTGCACCAGCCCACACACAGCACACATTTCCGCACACTGACACATGTGTGCACACAAGTGTGGTGTCTGTGGGCCCTTTTAAAGCATCGTCGAAAATAATATCACTTAGCTCAGGTAAATTTCAAAGTATTTGGAAAAACTACACCAGAGTATAAAAAGGGTAAAAGATCTGACATATGCAATTACAAGTCAATTTCCAAACCATCTTGTATTCCCAAGCTTTTTGAGCAAGTAATGTGCGATAGTTTGTTATTCAACTGTATGAATATAATTTGCAATCAACAACATGGATTCATGCAAAAGCGATCGATGGTAACCAATTTACTTGCACTCTTGCTCAAGTGCTCAACTGCGTTGGAACATGGTCAAGAACTCGACTGCATCTATACAGATTTTTCTAAGGCTTTCGATCAACTTTCTCATGACATCATCACGTTAAAACTTAAGGTGTTTGGGTTTCTTCTAATTTCCAATTTTCTAATCTTCATAATAGATCCTATCAGGTAAGATTTAGAAGCTCTGTCCCCAACCCATTCCTTGCCAAATTTTGAGTTCCCCAGGGTAGTTATTAAGGTCCACTTCTTTTTATCTTAGTAAGCAACGACGTATCCCTTTGTATACGTTATAGTGAAATTCTTATTTTTGCAGATGATATGAAAATTTTCAAAAGCGTCAAATCTGATTGATCGTTTACTTTTGCAAGATGATATAAACAGTATCTTTATAATGTATCTTGATTCTTAGTTTGTGTGACAAATGGAATATTTATTCCAAGTTTCATTAATATACCGTTATTTTCAAAGGGTTTTCTGTAATATGTTACCTGTTGTACCTGAAAAAAGTCATCATTACATAAAAAACGACTATAACTTTTTTTTGGGTGGCTGTATCATTTTGAATTTTTTGAAGCATGTATCACATTATTAGGTTGTACCAAAACAATTGTTTTAGTTTCATAAACCTCCAAGTTCTTCCCGTCTGCACCTCTTCAAATGCATCTATCTACCCAAAAAGCCAACGCGGGGTTTTTGGGGGACTTTTGATATATTATAGAGGTTGCAATTCTGCGTCGATTCCAATTTTAATATTTCACGAATTAATTTTTTGAAGGTTCCCTATACGATTTGTGCTATTTTTCCTGCTCTAATAGCAAAATGTTAGGAAAAAAAAACAAAACAGAGTAGCGAAAAAACGTGTTAAAATTTATATTTTGCAAAACATTGGATAATTTTCTTACTGAACTGTTGTGAATTCATACCTACTATTTCGAAAAACGTATTTGTGCAATTTGTGGCTGTTGATAATTTTGGGTAAAGTTAATCATTTAATATCGTGAAAAACACTGCTAATTAATGTTATTTTTTTCTTTATAAAAGCAAAAGGAGCTCTTCAGGGCAGTCTTTCACATCTGGTGGCAGCAGAAAAGCTAATAAAAGGGCTAAAAAAAGTTGCAGAACGAACACTTACAGGAGGCAAAGATTCAACGATGCTTGGTTGGAGTTAAATTGCCCTAAAGGCTGGTTGGCCAAATCGGAAAACATTTTCATGTGCAAGTGTGAAGCTTGTGATAAGATTCTCCACTGTGGAAAATCTGAAATAATGAGACACGCCAGTACCAAATTGCATCAACGAAATGTTACTTCGATTAAAAACTCAAAAAATGTGAATTCATTTTTCAAACCGAAGGAAGCTGTACCTACAGAGTGTTGACAGAGAAACACACAATTTCGAAATAAAACTAAGCTTATTTTTCGCTGAGCATAATGTTGCTTTCCAAGTGGTGGAGCATTTGGTTCCACTTCTTAAAGACATTGTTCCAGATTCAAAAATAATTAAAAATTCCCAGCTTGGAAGACAAAAATGTACTAGCATTATTAAAATGTTCTAGCGAAACAAGAGACGGAAGAACTAGTCGGGAAACTTAATAAACATAAATTTTCCATCATGATTGACGAAAGTACGGACGTGGATTGAACAAATCAATGTGTGTGCTGATTATATATTATGACAGTGAAAACGAAAAGATAGTATAGTAAGGTTGCTCGACTTAATAAAAGTTAAATCCGACTGTTCTGTTGAAGCTCTTTACAAGGGCTTCAAAGATCTAATTTTGAATTATGATATTCCGTTTGAAAATATTATTGGTAAATACAAAATATTTGTTTATAAGAGATAAGACCCACTTGCACTTACAATTTTACACAGCAACAGTTGTAACTTTTAGATTAATGAAAAGTGAAGATTTTTCAAGCAATTTCATATAGCAACATTTAAGTCGATTAAGTAGATATCGCCCCCTTTATGACAGAAGCATGAATGTGCAAATTAGTCTTTGTCGAGGTGGTTAGTAAGTTTTGTAAATTTATCGGAATTCCATGAAATTACAATAGGTAATTTTCCAAGAAAATACAATGTTTTAAAACATTAGTAAAGCCATGAGTTGATTTAAGATTCTGTGTTCATTTAGTTAAACTTTCAAAAACGATGTTGCAATATTTTCATTTTTGCACATTCATGTTTCTGGCATACATAGAAGATTTTGAAAATTTTAATCGAGTTTATCACACATAATAACATTAATCTTTTTTAAATTCTAAACAATCGAAAAGGAAACTAGTAGGTATATCTATACATTTTTAGAATCGTAATTTCATTTGACTTTTTGACATTTATAAACAGAAATTTTTGCTAAGTTTGTGCTAAGAACTGCCACTTTTAAGGTTAACTATGTAAGACCTACTGTAAAATTAGGATATTTTTAAGTACTAGTAATGTCATAACATTTCTGTTTATTTTGCTCCCTTATATTCATTTACCTACTACAAACATAATATATGAAGTAGTGTATTCTCTTGTTTTTGCAAGTGGAAATACAAAATTAATCTTGGATAGTTTTACCGTTAATTATGTTTTGTTCTCTGTAATTCGATCGTAAATAATTATGTTTACTAGTTAAATACTTGGGATATTGGCAGCTATCCAAGTATAATTTTTGTATTCATAACAACATTTAAAATATTTTTCCTCTCACTTAAGGCATGCGTAGTGATGGGGCGAGTTGGTTGGACAAAATAACTCATTTGCTTCAAGATTGGTTGCAGATAATCAGAAAGCAGTTGTTATCAAGTGTATTTGCCATTCAGATGCCATAATTGGAAATAAAGCTTGCTTAACTTTGCTTAGGGCCAGGGGCGGACTGGGCCACCGGGCAACCGGGATTTTGCCCGATGGGCCCCCAAGAAAGAAAAAGTTCCTAAAAGTTCATAAAAGTTCCTGCGTTCCTTTTCTGTTTTTTTTTTGTTTAAGTAAAACTTTCTAAGAAAATCGGACTCACACTAGATTAAGAGTTTTGTTGATCAAAATAAGTATTTAGAGGCCCCCAGAACTCTGTTGGTGGCCCCCCAGAACTCGGTTGGTGGCCTCTACGGATCTCTGGAGGCCCCCAAAACTTGGTTGGTTGCCTTTACGGATATTTGGAGGCCCCCAGAACTCAGTTGGCGGCCTCTACGGATCTTTGGAGGCCTCCAGAACTTGGTTGGTGACCTCTATGGATCTCTTGAGGCCTCCTGAAATCTGTTGGTGTCCTCTACGGATCTCTGGAGGCCTCCTGAACTCGACTGATGGCCTCTACGGATCTTTGGATGCCCCCAGATCTTGGTTAGTAGCCTCTACGGATCTCTGGAGGCCCTCAGAGCTCTGTTGGTGGCCTCTACAGATCATTGGAGGCCCCAACAACTCCGTTGGTGGCCTCTACCGATCTTTGGAAGCCCCCAGAACTCCATTGGTGGCCTCTACGGATCTTTGGAGGCCTCCAGAACTATATTGGTGGCCTCTGCGGATCCTTGGAGGCCCCCAGACCTTGGTTCATAGCCTCAACGGATCTCTGGAGGCCTCCAGAACTCTGTTGGTGGCCTCTACAGATCTTTGGAGGCCCCCCAGAACTCGGTTGGTGGCCTCTACGGATCTCTGGAGGCCCCCAAAACTTGCTTGGTGGCCTTTACGGATTTTTGGAGGCCCCCAGAACTCAGTTGGTGTCCTCTACGGATCTTTGGAGGCCTCCAGAACTCGGTTGATGACCTCTGTGGATCTCTTGAGGCCTGCTGAAATCTGTTGGTGGCCTCTACGGATCCTTGGAGGCCTCCTGAACTCGACTGATGGCCTCTATGGATTTTTGGAGGCCCCCAGATCTTGGTTAGTAGCTTCTATGGATCTCTGGAGGCCTCCAGAGCTCTGTTGGTGGCCTCTACAGATCATTGGAGGCCCCACAACTCCGTTGGTGTCCTCTACCGATCTTTGGAGGCCCCCAGAACTCCATTGGTGGCCTCTACGGATCTTTGGAGGCCCCCAAAAATCGGTTGGTGGCCTCTATAAATTCTTGGAAACTCCTAGAACTTGGTTGGTGGCCTCTACGGATCTATGGAGACCCCAAGAACTCGGTTGATGGTCTCTTCGGATGTCTGGAGGCCCCAAGAACTCGGTTGGAGAACTCTATTAATCTTTAGATTCCTCCAAAACTCGTTTGGTGGCCTCTACGGATCTTAAATTATTCAAAAGTTGATAGAAATATTTAACAATTTCAAAAAACTAAATATGCAAAATAAAAATAAATAAAAATGACTCTCAATGATGAATACTTTAAAATGTCTGAAAGTTAGGTGTATAACCTGAATTCAAAAGATGAGAATGAATAGCGGTATTTTAACTGAGCCGGATCAGATCATGATAAACAAAAACAAACAGGATCATAGTGACAGGAGGGTTATATACCCGTCCCTTTTGCCGTTTACGTTTGTTTATTTTTCATGCATCTGTTGCCTCTTTTCTTTGCGCTACTGAGATAATTCACAATAGCAATTTTTGGATCATTGATCTAGATCTAGATAAAAAGCAGGACCCCAAGTTGATTTTGTAATTACGTGTTAAAAATTGATCCAGATCAGATCATGTGGGTAATAAACTAATGATGAGGCAGAGGACGAAAGTCAAGAAACAGAGAGAAACAAGAAAAAACAAGAACACTGTGGAGTTTGCGCAAAATGCTGCTTCAATGTCTTGCGACGATAGATATTATTTTGAATCAAGTTTTTTTAGTGGAAAGTTTTTGAGAAATTAAATTTTAAAGTCAATATTTTTGAAAAAGTTGATTGTTGATTGTTATTTAAAAATTTTTTACAGCACCACTTTTCATTTTAATATTTTTTCTTTGTTTTTGAGAAAATAAAAAAGATAACAGAAGGTACTTTTTTCCATATCTTGATTGTTTTAAGTTTATAATAGGCAAAGAAATACGATATATTATTAAATCTTTTCTTGGGAAAAGGAAACCTTCGTTTTTTTTATTTCTCAAAAATTAAGTAAAAAATAATACTACTTTTTTCGGTTCACGATTCACGAGATATTTGATAAAACGTGATTTCCAAAATGGCAGCTGATGCTCGCCAACTTGGATTAATATTCGGGGGGCACCCGCCCTGAACATTTTCGAACAAAAATCAATTAAGTAGTTGATTGCATTATGAACCTACTGTTTTTGCTCTGGTTCTTGGACTAGTCTAGGGTCAGTTTGTTCACAGTGGGTTAAATCTGCAACTAGGTAATCACTGATTCTATTTAATCCATAGTTATGAATCTGTGATCATCATTGAGCGTTTGTTCACTCAATTTTCAGTTTGATCATGGTTTTTCCAATAATCATCTTCCCATTTTCAGTATATCTGTCAAATCAATTGTTAGACGTAATCTGTCTTCTTTAAATCTCGAAGATTGACCATACAAATGTATTTCGTAAATCTTGAAGATTAGAAATTAATCTTGTTAAATCTTCCTAGGATAAATACTTTTACAAATCAAACTAACCTATTCTTGTGTGGCGCTAAAGGATTAATTCATGGTTGTATTCTGTTCTTCACAAAGAAAACATTCTATCTCACTTCCTCTTCATAAGAAAAATTGAAACACCATTTTTATTTTTAAATCTGCTGTCGAAGTAAATCTTTTTTAAATCTTTTTGTGCGGTGGAAACACCAAATAGATTTATAGAATCTGAACTGGGATAAACTTTTGGTGAAAGCATAGCATTAGGAAGAAAAATTTGTTGTGTAAAAAAACACGGACAATAAGAAGTGTAGGTAGTGCTGGCATTTTGGGATACCTAGTGATGGAATTTTTTCCAGGTTGTGGTTTTTCTATAAATTTTATCCAAGGCCTTTGCAAAAAAGTGCTTCGTTTTAACCAATGATGACCAAAAGAAATTTCAGGAAATCTTTGATTAAATTATACTTACCAAACAGAATCACCGAATTAGTGATTTCTCAAATATAGTGCTCCAATTATGGATTTTCTGTTGAAAACTTTGCTGAACAAACGCATTCAATGATAATTAACTAGAATAATGATTGATTAAAGTTGACAGGGTGTGAAAATAAATGTACTTGCCCTAAGATTGGGATTGTTCAATAATTGAAAATTAGCAAATAAAATATTTGTTTGTACTTTTTTTATAAATCACAGCTAATATTAGGAGAAATAGTTCTTAAAGTACCTTATTTAATTAAAATCTTTTAAACTGCCGAGATGGTGATCAAAAGCACAGTGATTTCTTTTAATTCAATATCAAAAATTTCAATCAGAAAAATCGTGCTACAGTGAAAAATTGTGAAATTAAAGCTAAATAATTTGTTTGATTCAATAGAGAAAAAAATTAAGAAAATTCGACTCTTCAATTTATTTATTGAAAATATTTAATGAGTTTCATTTCTTTTGATTGCAAAATAACTGTAGGTTAAAAAAAATAATTTCTAAGAAATTTAAAAAAAATTAGAAATATCTATGAATGCTTTTTGTTTCATATCTCCCTTAATTCCCACAATTTGTTTGACCAGCGTAATTTTGTTTTGACTAAACAGAAGTCACACCCACTTAAGGTCGTAAAACTAATGGTTGTGTTATAAAACTGAGACCTACAAGAACATCTTGGCAGTTTTGTATGCTTGCTTAAATAAAAACTCAAATTAATTCATCTGTAAGGTGACGCAGCCATAAACTAAAAATAGCTGTTTCCTTATTAGCTATTGAATAGACCTTTTAAAAAGGAAAAGTTTTTATTATTGAATATGTTTGTTTGGACCATAATCATGCTTAAGACCGAAAATGCTACTAAATTCACCATGCGTTTCTGAGGTATAACTCGAAAACTAAGTCGAATTTGACAAACTTACATATGAAACTTTTTGTTCAAAATTAAATTTTCTATCGAAATGGATGGTTTGGAAAATTTCTTAACAAAATTTAAGGAGGAAAAGTAAACAAAAACCAACATACAAAAAATCGAAAAATCAAAGATTTTTAATTTTTTTTTCTAAATTGCGCATAACTTCTTTCGGAGCAAAGATACGCTCAAGATATGCATAAACAAAGTAAACTAGAGTCTTAAGGCCTTAATATGGCATATTAAAAAAGCCATATTGTTTGAAAATTGAAAGAGATATAGGCATTCAAACTTTACCATTTCTTATCATTTTCCGCAGTTTTTGCCCGAAAGCCAATTTTTGGTACTTTATTACAAATTTTACATTCCTAGCACCTAGTACCAAATCTTATGTTAAGCGGACCAGCCGTTCGGTCTGTAGGTCTGAAAGCATTTAAAAACAGCCGAAAAACGAAATTGCGAACTTACATACTTTTTAAAAATTGTCTATAGTTGTAATGTCATATTATATCAACATTTTGATTTCGAACATTTTTACGAAAGTAAAACTGCGAAAAATTATAAGAAATGATAAGGTTTGAATGGGAATATCTCTGTCAATTTTGAACAAATATTAATTTTTGAACATGCCTTTAGTCTCTACTTTATTTTGTCTAAAGGTCTCTTGACACTATTTTTGCTTCAAAAAAAGTTATACACAATTTATTAAAAAAATTAGATATCCTTGATTTTTTTATTTTTTTAGGTTGGTTTTTGTAAACTTTTTCTTCTTAAATTTTGTTGTAAAATTTTTTAACCATCCATTCCAATAGAAAATTTAATTTTGAACAAAAATTTGTATATGTAAAATTGTCAAATTAGGCTTAGTTTTCAAGTTACACCCAAAATATTGAAAAGTGGCCAGTGTGACCATTCTCTCAGAAACGCATGGGTGAATTTAGTAGCATTTTTGGTTTTAAGCATGCTTATAGGCCAAACACACAAATTCAATAATAAAAATCCTTGCACGTTATTGTTCCTTTATTTGAGAGTTAGTGTATTCTGTGGCCCTTTTTCTAAAAGTCCCGGTAGGCCCTTTGACCCCCAGTCCGCCCCTGCTTAGGGCACCTGAAGAATTACTTCGACAAATTAGTAATGACGTTTTTGGCAGCTCTAAACGCTGTCTGCAACTGGAGCACTTTCAAGAACTACTAAATGAATTTTTTTTAAAAACGCGGTTACTTCAGACAAATCAAAGTCAGCAGAATCAAAGGGCACGGTAGTGCCCAGCCAAGTTCACGGCACTACACCCTTTTTACAGGAACAAACTCAGGCGATTTTCAACCCCCCTCTAACTTCAGTACCAATAAAGTCGAGACTTCAAATTTGGAGTATTTGCTGAACTGATCAAACACAGGTGGCTCACCAAATTTCAACTCTTTAGCATTAGTAGTTCCCAAGATATAGGACTTCAAAAATCGCAAAAACCGTAACTGACTGACTCACTGACTCACTGACTGACTGACTCACTGACAGATCATCAAAATTATGGAGCACTTCCCGACATCGTAGAAACTTGAAATTTCGCAAAACGGTAGGCCTTGTGGTACATACAAAGGAAAAAATCGAAAATCTGCAATTTTCTATTCAGGGGGCGTGGCATCCACCCACTTTTTTAAAAACTCTTATAAATTGTATGGAGCACTTTCGATTGTTGTAGAACAATGAAAATTGATAAGTTGGTAGGGTTTGAGGTACTAAGAAAGAAAAAAAATGAAAAATTGGAATTTTCCATACAGGGGGCGTGGCATCCACCCACATTCTTAAAAATTCTTATAAACTATATGGAGCATTTCCGATTGTTGTAGAACGATGAAAATTGGTAGGTCGGTAGGGCTTAAGGTACTTGGAAACAAAAAAATTGAAAAATTGGAATTTTGCATTCAGGGGGCGTGGTATCCACCCACATTCTTAAAAATTCTTATAAATCATATGGAGTACTTCCGATTGTTGTAGAACGATGAAAATTGGTAGGTCGGTACGCCTTGAAGTACTTAGAATAAAGAAATCGAAAAATTGGAATTTTCAGTTCAGGGGGCGTGGCATCCACCCACATTCTCAAAAATTCTTATAAATTATATGAAGCACTTCCGATTGTTGTAGAACGATGAAAATTGGTAGGTCGGTAGGACTTGAAGTATTTAGAAAGGAAAAAAATCGAAAATTTGGAATTGTCCATTCAGGGGGGGGGGTGCCATCCACCCACTTTATCAGAATTGCTATTACTTTCACCTGGCAAAATAAATCTTTGCAAAAAGGAGTGAAATCACAACAAAAACATAAATGTTAAAAAAGGAGCCAAGTTCTTATGTGTACAAGAAACCTGTGCGTAAAAAGTCAGCCAAAAAAAGTAATGAGATCTAAAATATATGCCAAGTTTTAAGTTCATGAAGTTTAATATCAAATATCTTAAGAAGAGTAATATCGAAACAATTCCAAATCATGACAGAAATTTGGTAGTTAATGATTACTGATTAAAATTTGGTGGATTTACTTGGCAAGTTTACTCTTAAATACTTAAATCACAAATTTAAAATGTATGAAAACTTGACCAGTGAACCCACCAAATTTTAATCAGTAATCATTAACTACCAAATTTCTGTCATGATTTGGAATTGTTTCGATATTACTCTTCTTAAGATATTTGATATTAAACTTCATGAACTTAAGACTTGGCATATATTTTAGATCTCATTACTTTTTTTGGCTGACTTTTTACGCACAGGTTTCTTGTACACATAAGAACTTGGCTCCTTTTTTAACATTTATGTTTTTGTTGTGATTAATTTTACATGAACTGACAAACGAGTCTAACAAAGCATATTTACTCTTTCTTAAATATGTTCTTGGTTACTTTAACACTCTGAATGCTCTTTTTCAATCAAAAAAACATCTTATACACGAGCTACATAATGAGTCCATCAAATTTTTTTTTCAATTGGGAGAGAATTTTATTAAAAGGTCTGAACTAAAAGTATGCTCCAATGTCAGATCACCTCATGTCACCTTAAAAGTTGAGGAAATAACTCGCTTGGCCCAGAGTGCGACCAGATTTTAAAAACTATTCCGAAAGCTGCTGTTGACAAAATAAGGCTTGATTGCATGAGTTTTTACATAACAGCTTTAGAGGAGATTCAACAAAGATTGCTCATAAGAAATGCCAATAGCTATATTCAAAGAATTCGGTTTTCTGGATCCTAAAGTTGTATTAGGGCTGGATGGGGATAGATCTGAATTCTGCTTTGAGATTCTATCCCAGAAGCTTTCCTTGAAAAAAAATAGTAGTACTCAAAACTTCAATCAGGAAGCTATGTTTCCGATTTTGTCTGGGGTCGCAAAGTATGTGCTGGCACTTCCTCATGTCAATGCGGAAGCAGAAAAAGTTTTTTCCGTAGTAACAGGACAAAAAAAAGAAACAAACTAAGCCATGAAAATTAAAAAAATTAAATTCTATTTGCATTATAAGATCATCATTACAAGATGAAAAATTAAGCTGTGTATCCTTTAAAATCAAAGACAACTATGTCAAAAAATATCTGCAAAAAGTTTGTATGATCATCACACATGTAAATATGTATCTCCAATAAACTGTACCTTATTAAGTGTTTGTTAACTTCACTATTATCCGTTTTCACTAGTATGTACCTATTTGACAGGTAGTATGATATGAAGTATATTTATATGATCATCATAATAATGATAATATGTATCTTAATACAGATGAAGTTTTTGTAAGCTTCATTAATATTTGCTTTAACTAGTATGTACATAAATGTAGTATATTTGAATTAAAATATGAAAATAAACAAAAATAAATTACAATCAAAATTCAAATTCTTTTCTTTAATTGGGCTATTTAGTGTATTTTGTCGGTGTAGGGAAAAAGTAGAGATTTTTTGTATAAGTCGTATCTAGGTACTTTATTTTATTTTAATGTACCGTCACTGCTCTTAATCTAGAATTAATGCATATTAGTCTAGTAAATAGAGAGGTTTTACCCTACAAAAGGTCGGGTAGTTCTAAATGTTTGATATGTTATATGGTATGGTTGGTAGATGAAAATTGCAAATTTCCACAAAAACGCCTCCTCCGCCCCCTTCAAAATCCTGTAAGAACTACAAAAATTCGGCACTTTTTTTCAGTTTTTTACTTTTAACTTCTTTCCGGTATATTTTAACGGAAAAAAGTATAAAAAACATTTGTAGGCAATCAAATTTCCTACAAAGATGATCCAGAAAGTATTTTTGTACAAAGACTACAACCGGCGCTATGGAGCTCCCAAAAAAGGCTAAAATTTCGTATTTTGTAAGATTTTCAGTTTCTACCCTCTTTACAGCACAATAACTCCTTAACCGTCAAGTTAAGGGCAAAACTTTTCATAATCAATCTTGTAGATAATTTAATTGGCTACCAGTTCCATATGACTTCATAGTCAACGTCCTCTCAGTAGAACTCCCCCTAAGTCGAATTTCCCTCTAACAAAAATTTTGTTCACCATGTTTGTTGTATACTCCTTCCAAACTTATTTATTTCTCTCTGAAACGACTTTTTGCAAAACTCTCTAACTTGAAATAATTTTGATATCCAGTGAGAAGTACACCTAGAGGGAGTCGACTGTATTTTCATTTTGTGACCAATACAATCGGTAAATTTATGAAAATTATGCCCACGTTGTTTGTATACTTAGTCATTTGAATACAAATTGTAGGTAGTTATGATAAAGGACATTAAAACTAATGCCATCAGTAAAAGATCAAAAATCTAAACGCTGGCGCTGAAAGAAATTCTGGGAATCACCAATGAACTTTAAGTTGAGACACAAAGTTTCTGCATTGGCTTCAAGGCCGCTTATGGAAGTATATTCATCGTCAATAGCAGACAAGATACTCCTATTATCGGTAAGATGAAAATCGTTCTTTCGCAAGTAATACTCGTATTATTCGACGGATTTTTGGAGGAGAAGAAACAAACGTGAGCTCAATGAGACAATTTAGTCCAAAAAGTCAAAATACGTGGACTTGGCTAAGCTACATAGATTGTGCGAATGGGAAAAGATGTTCCAGCCTTTTGAGTTTCTCAATCCCAAGTTGAAGGCAATAAAGAAGATTGAACCCCTGGTTTAGTGGGTAAGCCATCCCCAGAGCATTTGTGGTTTGGGCCCTTCATGGGTCATCTGAACAACACCCGAATTTTTATAATTTTTTCCGAAAATATCATGTTTTAAAAAAGTGGGAGTGGCAGTGAGTGGAAATTAATTGTATTTTTTTTTTCATCTCGTCAATTAAATTAATTTTGAGATAAATGCATTTAAATGATTTTGCTTTTCAAATTGAATAAAATTGAATATTTAAAAAAAGGATTTCTTATGATGTTATTTTACTATGCGTATAAATAATAGTAATTTTGGTGATGACTTAGAAAATTGAACTTGCTACTTTAAGGCTTAGTATAGGCACATAAGCAACTTGCTTGAAACCTGAATTAGAATTTGCGTTCGTGATTTCCATTAATTTGCAGTTGGAAACTTGAATTTTTAGGTTTACACAAATATGTATAATATTATACTATTCAACGGTTCCAATTTTGGTACTAGATCAATTTTGGAATTTTGCGCTAACGCCCTTTTTTCTTAGGACGGCAGTATAGTGGGGCGGTTGGATGTTGTAGGAACTGGGGGCCTCGAGCTGTATCTTTTCCTACACATCAAGTGCTTACAATACCTCCACGTTGGTAGCCGCCGGATACAGGTCTTGGCTTTATGCCTTGACTTGCTAAACTTGTAAGTGCGAATGTTGACCAAGGAAAGAATTGCAACATTAAAACCATGGCCCTACAGATTGGAGGTTAGTGCGTTGGGCTAACGACCCGACCACAGTAAAAAAAGCCAATTGTTATGAGAGAGACGCATGAAGCCTCGGATAACGACCCCCCTCAAATGGCAACCAGACCCGGAACGAAAATGGACTATGATCTACGAGTATGCACCTGGAATGTAAGAACACTCTATACACCAGGTGCTACTCAAAAACTTGAATCTGTCCTCTCGCGGTACAAGGCAGATATTACCGCGATCCAGGAGATACGATGGATAGGATCAGGTATAACGAAAAGAAAAGATTGCGACATTTATTACAGCTGCCATCAAAGACTGCACATGTTAGGATGCGGATTCGTCGTGGGAAATCGACTCAGATCGAAAGTCATCGATCTTAAGCCGATTAGTGATCGCCTGGCTGTGATCCGCATCAAAGCTACCTTCCAAAACATCAGCCTAATATGTGCACACGCCCCTACCGATGAAGCTGAGGAGTCTAACAAGGAGGAGTTTTACGACCTCCTGGACGGAGCCTACGGAGCCTGTCCGGAGTACGATGTCAAAGTCGTGCTCGGAGACTTCAATGCTAAAGTCGGAAAGGAAAACATCTTTGGCGGATTAGTTGGAAAGCACAGCCTCCACGAAACGACAACAGATAATGGCTTCCGACTAATCGAATTTGCTGCAGCTCGTAATACGGTGATAAGTAGCACTAGGTTCCCCAGGCGAAGGATACACACAGCAACCTGGCGATCTCCAGATGGTCGAACCGCCAACCAAATCGACCACGTGCTAATTGGCTCAAGGTATGCATCGAACATCTTGGACGTGCGAACTTTTCGAGGCGCAAACGTGGACTCTGACCACTTTCTTGTTGTGACAAAGTTCAGAGCCCGACTGTCCAACGAAAAGAAAACGAAGACCGCCCAAAGGAAGAAATTCAACATTGCATGCCTTAGCACATCTGAGAAAGCCAGAGACTACAGTGAGCAATTGACCGGGAAACTCTCTGCCGTACAGCCAGCCACAAGCGTCAACAACCAGTGGAACCAATATCGCGACATCATTAAGGAGACAGCCGAGACCACCATAGGCTATTAACCACCCAGAAAAAAGAACCTGTGGTATGATGATGAATGCGCGGTATTGAAGCAGGAGACAGAAAATGCACGAATGCAAATGCTGCAACTGAAAACAAGAGCAGCAAAAGAGGAGTACCGTGAAAAGAGAAGGAAAGAGAAAAAACCCTGCGTAGAAAGAAAAGAGCATCCGCAGCCTCTCAGCTCAAGTATCTCGAAGAGTCTAGCACCGCCACCAACACCCGCCGGTTCTACAAAACAGCCAAGCAACTGGCATCTGGTTATAGGACTGGCACGCAAGCTCTTCGAAACAGCGAAGGGAACCTAGTCACTGAAGCACAGGGAATTGTAGACGTGTTTAAGCAACATTTCGAACAGCTGCTTAATGGGCATTATGTAGAGGAGGCAACAGAGGAACAAAGAGGCATAAGACCAGTCAATGAAGATCCAGTCCCAGCGCCCAGTACTTTTTTTTTCTTTGTGCTGTAAGACATAACCCAACATTAGTCAACCAATTGGGTAAATGAATAAAAGAAATTTAGATCAAACATCTCCCGAAACAATACTTCCAAGCTCTTCGAAAAGGTACTTTCCATCAGATATGCCTAGAGAGGACGATGCCGCCGTAACTCTTGCAGCTCTTTCTGCTATTTTGGATGTGAAACTTAAAGACCTGGCAAGAAAAAGTGATATCGAGAAGCTTTCATTTGAAATTGCTGCCTTAAGAAATGAAAATGATGTGCTAGCTGCGAAGCTAAGGATGACAGAGGAACGCTGCTTTAACCTGGAAGCAAAGGTGGAATCTCTACTAATAGGAGCTAACGCAAAAAATCTATTGTTTCACATGCCATTTGCTGAAAAAGGCTCAGAACAGTCAAGTGTGGAAAGTCTGTGCTCTGGGCTTTTGCAGATTCCAAGTGTCGAAATTGATGACGTCCGCCCTTTACCCATCAGAAACAACGAAAACTCTTTGCTTATGGTGAAGTTTAGATCTACTCAAACTGCACACAGCGTTTTGCGCGCTTCAAGCAAATTGAAAGGAACATCAATTTCTATAAGGAAAGATTTGCCTCTTGAAGCCAGACGAAGCCGAAATGTTTTACTTAAATTGAGATGGTGGATACATAAAAAGATGCCAGAGTCGAAGATAAAGATGAGTGTTTACGATGATAAACTACGAGTTGGAGGAAAAGTTTTTACTTGGACCACATTCAATGGGTTCAAGTGCGGTTTGCTGAATGGATTGACAGAAATTAACCAGGTATTTGACGGCCTAAACATGACAGTTGTTGATCTGTCATCGATCGTTTCTTCGTCAAGTGGAGACAAGAACCATACTCCAACGCCATCTTTAAGTTTGTCAATGCCATCTATGTGCGATTCAGCGCATCAACGAAATAAAAACTAATTCCTCTCAATGATTGCCGCACCTCGGGTTTCCGTCTTGCCAGGCGACGGTTTTTTCTTAAATATTTTGAGTTTGAATATTCATGGCCTCTGTAATAAAATGCTATTTAATGAATTTTTCAAATATGTAGAGAAGTTTGATGTATTTTTTCTTTTTGAAACATGGGTTGAGGAAGATAATTTAGATTATTATAAAAAGATGTTCAGTAATTATATATTAAAAAGTGTAGCTGCTGTCAAAATTCATTCAAAAGGAAGAGCAAAAGGTGGCTGCTTATTTGGTTTTAAGAGAGATATGGGATGCAGTTTCGAGTTTTTGATAATCGAAGAAATTATTATCCTCAAGGTAGAAAGCACGGGGAGGACATATTTTATAGTACCAGTTTACCTGAACTGCACACAATGGGCAACAGATTTCGAAAAACTACAAGATGCTCTTAATTACTTTGGAAAACATAATTTAATGATTATTGGCGACCTGAATGCGAGGATTGGTTTGGACCAATGTTGTACTGAAAGATTGTCATCCATTTCATCGAATTTATTGTTTGAAAGAAACTCCAAGTTTTTGATGGCAATGGAAAGAAGTTATTGGATTTCTGTAAATCCTTCGATCTTACAGTTGTAAATGGCAGATCTAAGAGCGATCTACGTGGGGAAAAAACTTTTTTAGCTGAACAAGGGTCGTCAACGATTGACTACTGCTGTGCAGCACCTGATTTCTTGAGAATTATTCATGATTTAAAGGTTGGTGCTCAAAACTTTTCGGACCACATGCCAATCGAGGTGGTACTTCAATTTAATGAGGTATTGATGTCTTTGCCAAGTGAAATTGAGATGCAACTTTTACCGAAAATTACTTTAAGAGAGCACCAAGTTGAGGTTTTTCAGCAGAACTTATCTTTGGAATTAGCCCAAGTTCGTCTTGATCTTGAAGAACCCATTAAATTGGATGTGCTTGATGAAATTATTGCTAAGGCTGCTCCGAAAACCAACCAAAGAAGACACTGCGTTCCCAAAAACAAATGGTTTGGTCATGAATGTGAAAAGGCTAGAGAGAAAGCGTTCAGGTTGCTTAAATTATTTCGTAAATTCAACACGGATGTATTCAAGAAAATGTACTTGACAGCCAATAAAGATTTTAAACGAACTTGCTTGGTTTCAAAGAAAAATTATTTTGCCCAGTTAGTCCAGGAAGCTTCAAACGCAAACAATGCTAAAAGTTTTTGGAAAGCCATACGAGAAATAACTGGAAGATCATTTACAATCGGAGTTGGCTTGCACCCTAATATCCTTAAGGAGCATTTCTGCAAACTTCTTAACCCAGTTAACAACGGCCCAGTTTTGCAATACGCCAGCCCTTTTATAGAAAATGTCTATCTAGACCGCGACATAAATTTGGACGAAGTCAAAGAAGCTTTAGCAAAATCCAAGTTAAACAAAGCGCCAGGGGAAAACAGAATACCTTTCGAGTTCTATAAAAGTCTAACTGAAGAGGCTTTAATAATGTTGACTTCTACGTTCAACCAAATATTTAACTTAAATATTTTACCGCAAGGCTTCCGCAAAGCAATTCTTTTTCCGCTTCATAAAAAGGGTGACATAAATGCAGCCCAGAATTATAGAGGTATTTCGTTCTTGAACTGTTCATTAAAGATTTTCTCTTCTGTTCTATACGCTAGACTAATATCATGGGTTGAAGATGAAAACTTAATTAGTGACTTTCAAGCTGGATTTAGGCAAAATTATTCAACAATTGACCAAATTTTCATCCTTATGAATATTGCACAATCATTTCAGGATCAAAAAAAGAAACTTTATACTTTTTACGTAGATTTTAAAGCAGCGTTTGATTCTATCGATAGAAGGTCGCTATTTTACAAATTGTCAATGATTGGAATGTCAACGAAGATGCTTAATATTCTCAAACTCTTGTATTTGGAAACAGAATCAGCAGTGTGGAATGGAAAAAATATGTCGGAATGGTTTTCAACAACAATGGGTGTAAAACAAGGATGTGTTTTGAGTACTCTTTTGTTTATTATATTTCTCGAAGACCTGCACGAAGTGCTTTGCGGTGGAATTTGGTTTGCTGGAAGGAGGGTTAGAGTACTTATGTAGGCGGATGATATAGTCCTGTTATCGGACTCACCTCAAGGACTTAGTCGCATGATTTTGGACCTAGAAGATTACTGTGCGAAATGGAATCTCACTGTCAATTTAAGTAAGTCAAAAATAATGATATTCAGAAAGGCCGGAGGACGCTACGCCCGAAATGAAAGATGGAAATTCGCTGGTGAAGAAATTAAAATCGTTAAGGAGTATGAGTATCTCGGAATGAAAATATCGTCTAACCTTAGTATGAAGCGTCATCTTGGCAATAAGCTTCAATTAGCAAAAACAGCGCTTAATAGCACATGGAGATCCTGCATCAGTTCAAGTACACTCAGTTTTAGTGCCAAGTATAAACTATTTGAGGCAACTTCGAAATCAGTTTTGTTTTATGCAGCGCAAGTCTGGGGATACGAACAAAGTGAAGAAGTTGAAAAACTGCTAAGATTTTTTCTGAAAAGATTATTTAAACTGCTGTCTAACTCTCCAAACTATATGCTTTTGCTGGAAACAGGAATGTCACCTCTTTTTATCGCAACGCTGAAGCTTCATTTCGATTTCGTTGTTAAAGCAATGTCTCATCCTGCGAACCGCTTGACAAGGCTTATTGTAATGCATGCTATCGCTACGAAATCTTTATTTTTCAAGGAGTGGCAGCTTTTGGCAAGTAGGTACGACCTGCATCTTAATGTTTCCGTTGATAATTTCAATGATTGGAGAGAGCAGTTGTATTCATTTATAAGGAGATTGGACGAGAAACTTAGAGAGGAGTTTAAAGAACAGGCGCAGTCGTCACTTTACAGACAATATTACTGCACACTTAACTACGACTTAGCCGAACGCAACTATTTTCGGGATGAAAACAGCTGCTTTGTTATCTCAACCATCTTTAAGGCCAGAGGGGAAATGCTTAATTTGAATTTTAAGCCACACAGGGAGGATCTTCCATTATATTGCTCTTTATGCAACCTAGGAGCTCGGGAGGACGTATTTCATTTTATAGCAATATGCCCTATACTTAGAGAGATCAGAAGAGTTTTCTTTGACTGCACAAAGCTCACACTGAAGAGAACATTGGATATTCTGAACGGATGTGAAGGCTGGGAAGCTCTTACCGCATTTTGCAAGGAAGCCGCCAGCTACAGGGCCAAAATAATAGCTGAAGAATTTTAACTCACTGCCTACTTTATTAATATTGATGAATCGTAACTTATTTTCTACTTTCTAAAAAAAATCCTTACCCATGTATTCAATAGTAACTTTTCTTTTAAATCTTGTTTCTTTAAAAAAAAAGCATAATATTTTGAATTTTTTATTTAATTGCCATCTGAGGTGACGGCCAACGCCATACCTTCATAAGATTGTTTGTTAATTAACTACTGTTAACTTTGTAATTATCATTACTTTTAAAGAAATAAAACAATCCATCTAATCTAAAAAAAAATCTAAACCCAGTACTGAAGAGGTTAAGAAAGCCATCCACAAGCTTAAGAACAACAAATCCGCCGGCTCGGATGGCCTACCTGCGGAACTCTTTAAGTATGGAGGAGATGTCCTGGTAGGGTGCATGCACCAGCTCATCAACCAAGTGTGGGAGGAGGAAAGTATGCCCGACGACTGGTCAAATAGCTCCATATGCCCAATCTACAAAAAAGGCGATCCTATGTCCTGCAAGAACTACAGAGGCATATCCCTGCTTAATGTTGCCTACAAGATCCTATCCAACGTACTATGTGAGCGTCTAAAACCTTTCTGCAACACTATGATCGGCACGTACCAGTGTGGCTTCAGGCCAGGCAGATCAACGATAGACCAAATCTTCACATTGAGGCAAATCCTGGAAAAGACCAACGAATTTCAAGTCGAGACCCACCACCTATTCATCGACTTCAAAGCCGCATATGATAGCATAAGTCGCCAAGAGCTTCTATTGGCGATGTCGGAACTCGGGATCCCGAAAAAACTGATCCAGCTATGCCGCATGACGCTACAAAATACGCGGTGCAACGTGCAAATGGGTAGCAGCTCATCCGAGTTATTCCAGACGTGTACAGGGTTCAGACAAGGAGATGCGCTATCATGTGGTTTCTTCAACTTAGTCCTGGAGCAGATAGTGCGCAAGAGTGGTGTTAACATGGAAGGCACTATCTTCAACAGGTCTTCTCAACTCCTTGGCTATGCGGACGACATCGACATCATCGGCCGCTCCAAGAGAGCTGTACTTGAAGCATTCACAGCTATTGATGAACAGGCGAAACGCGTTGGTCTTGAAGTGAATGAGGACAAAACAAAGTATATGCTATCAAGAAACAAAGCCTCATCTGTCCATCGCCTAGGACAAAACGTCACTGTTGGTAGCAGTAATTTCGAGGTAGTCAAGGAGTTCACCTACCTCGGAATGAACATCAATTCCACGAACGACACCTTAGTGGAAATCCGACGAAGAGTTACCCTAGCGAACCGCTGCTACTTCGGTTTGGCCAAACAAATGGGTTCAAAACTCCTTTCTCGAAATACAAAGTGCACGCTATACAAAACGCTTATTTTACCAGTTCTACTCTACGGCGCCGAGTGCTGGACGATAAGTAAAAAAGGGGAATTGATACTGGGCACTTTCGAGAGAAAAATTCTTCGGCGGATATTTGGTCCTATATGCGAAGAGGGCGATTGGAGGAGAAGATTCAATCGTGAACTGTACGATCTGTACCAAGATGTGGATGTAGTCCAAAGAGCCAAAACACGTCGACTATACTGGCTCGGCCACATCGAGCGAATGGACAACAACGCTCCAGCCAAGAAAATCTTCGAATCCCAGCCCCCAGGTTCGAGACGACCAGGAAGACCGAACCTCCGCTATAGGGACCAGGCGGTCACAGATGCAAGAGCGCTTGGTCTCGACGACTGGAGGGAGCGTGCGAGGGACCGCAACCGATGGAAGACCGCAATATCTCAGGCAGAGACCCTTCATGGATCGGGAGCCAGATAAGAAGAAGAAAAGGCAGTATAGTGGTTTAGTTTTTATTAAATTTTGTACATTACCTCAAAAGAATAGTGACTAAAACACCGCGTTCAGAATATCGTGATGTCTATTAAAGTTTTCTGACTCTCCTATGTATACTTCAATCGATTCTGGTGGTTAGACAAACCGGTAATATAATAAATTTCTGCGGGACTCCAGTACACTCTATAAAACAGACAGAAAAGAAAGTGAATTCGTAAAAACGTTTCAATAAAAAGACTTTCTCAAAACTCACCCAATTCCCGATTGTATTGGTCACGAAATGAAAATACAGTCGACTCCCTCTCAGTCGAACTCTCACTGGATGTCAAAATTATTTCGAGTTAGAGAGAAATATATAGGTTTGGAAATTTGAGAGGAGTGAACAAATTCTTGTTAGAGGGAAATTCGGCTTAGGGGGAGATCAACTAAGAGGGCGTCGATTGGTAAGCAATTAAATTAGCTACAAGATTGATCACGAAATGTTTTGCCCTTAACTTGACGGTTTAGGAGTTATTGTGCTGTAAAGAGGGTAGAAACTGAAAATCTTACAAAATACGAAATTTTAGCCTTTTTCGGGAGCTCCATAGCGCCGTTTGTAGTGGTTGTACAAAAATACTATCTAGGTCATATTTGTAGGAAATTCAATTGTCTACAAATGTTTCTTATACTTTTTTCCGTTAAAATATACCGAAAAGAAGTTATAAGCAAAAAACTGAAAAAAGTGCAGATTTTTTAAGGGATTTTGAAGGGGCGGAGGGGGTGTTGTTGTTGAATTTTGGAATTTTCATCTACCAACCATAACATATAACATATCAAAAATTTAGAACTACCCGACCTTTTGTAGGGTAACCCCCCTATTTTTACCTCTATTTACTGGACTATATGTAACGGGTGATTTTTTAAGAGGTTTAGAACTTTAAAAAAAAAAAAACACAAAAAATTCGAAAAAATGAATGAAATATTTATTTGAATCGATAGTTTGAACCTTGCAATTTAATGTTTAAAGATAATTTCATGCAAATGTTGACCGCGGCTGCGTCTCAGGTAGCCCATCCGCTGAGTCCAATTTTGGCATACTCTTTCACACATATCGGCCGGTATCTCACGAATGAATGCATGGATGTTGGCTTCCAGTGCGTCAATCGAAGCGGGCTTGTCCCTATAGACATTAGCCTTGACATACCCCCACAAAAAATAATCTAATGGTGTCAAATCGCACGATCTAGGCGGCCAATTGACCGGCCCGAAACGTGAAATTAACTGTGTACCAAACTCGCCTCGCAATTGCGCCATTGTTTCGCGTGCTGTGTGGCATGTGGCACCGTCTTGGTGAAACCACATATCATGCAAGTCAAGAACTTCCATTTCGGGCAAAAAAAAGTTTGTTATCATCGCTCGGTAGCGTTCACCATTGACAGTAACGCTGCGATTCGCATCATCTTTGAAGAAATATGGCCCAATAATGCCGCCGGCCCATAAACCGCACCAAACAGTGGCTTTTTCGGGATGCATTGGTAGCTGTTGCAATGCTTCTGGCTGATCTTCACTCCAAATGCGGCAATTATGCTTATTTACGTACCCATTCAACCAAAAATGAGCCTCATCGCTGAACACAATTTTTCGATAAAAAAGCGGAACATGAACATTTCGAACCGAGCACGAATTTTGATAGTAAAATTCAATAATTTGCAAGCGTTGTTCATTTGTAAGACGATCCATGGTTAAAATGCAAACCAAACTGAAGCTGTTTGACAGTGACACAAGGTACTAAACACACGTCAGCTGTCAAAACCAGTGTTGCCAAAACCAAACCAGCTAAAAAATCACCCTATATATCTCACCGTACTAATTACGTGCAAACTTCTGAAACTCAAATTTTTTGGAATTTAGTATAAGTAAAAATAGACTCAAAGCTACATTGAAGACCAGTGTACCACCAAAGATAATATAACAAGTTATATAACTTGTTATACTATCTTTGGTTTAAGCCTCTACTTCTTCCACCTGCAACCCAGGCACAGTGCGTCGACTTGTGGACAAAAATAAAAAAAATAAAAATGCAATTTCTTTGTTTTAAGCTCTAAACCTGTTCTGGAATATCTTGGAGTACTTAAATTTGTTTTTGTTTTTTTTTTTTGTTTTTCTCTTCTTAGGAGACTAGCGGGACTTTCGTTAGAAATTGAGGTAATTTAAGCTGCAGTGTAATTAAAGGTTGAAATTTTGTGCGAACAAGTTAAGCTCGTGTGAGAAAAATATTTTGCTTTTATAATTTTTCTTATTTAAATATTGAAAATGGATACATTGAGTACTTGAATGAGTTGTTGTTTTATTTTTTTCTTGTTTATGTGAATTTTGGTGATTTTTTGAAAAAATGCTCTTTTTTAAGGCTTATAAATTGTAGAAACTTAAGCTTTAAAAAAAATGTTAGCAAATGGCAGCAAAATCTTTTATACCATTATGTTCTCTTGCTATTGTGCTCTAAGAAAATGTTAACTTTTCTTGCTACTTCTTGCTAACCTTCAAAATATTTGACTTTTTGTAGGATAAGGTCAAACCATTAAAAATGAAAAAAATTTCGAAAAATGGATTTCTTTCGATAAAAACTCTAAAATAGAAGGTGTTATTCAATTTGTATTAAATGAATTGATAATAAAAAATTGTCCTGGTACGACTAAGAGTGATTTGGCGGAAAAAATGAGACTTTTTGACAATTTGGAACGTAGGTGGAATGCGTGTACAGGAAACCACGCTCTTTTTGCGAGATGCCACGGAGTCTGGTTAAAAACTCCTTTTATTCTTCCAAAAAGCATTCTCAATTTTCTACAAAATGCAATATCTTGTGAAAAACTAAGTACTAGCCGTGGAAGATCGCTAAAAGCATTTTCTGATTCATCTCAGAAAACCAAAAAACGTAGAGTTTGTGAGCTTTTAGAATCTAACTCTACTGAAGAGCTAAATTCTACCATTGAAGATTTTGAAAATAGAACTCCGATTTCTGATTTTTAAATTAGAATTGTTCATTTTTGTGCACAAATTTCTATTTTTTGGTCTTATTTATTTGTGTTGTCAGAATTTATCTAAAAAATATTATTTTAAAACCATGTATTTGTGAGGTATTTGAAGATTGAATGATAGAAGACAATTTACTACTTTATAGTGTAAAATAAAAAATGAAAAATCATTTGAAAAAATGATTAATTTTTTTTATTAATTTTGAGCCTTCAAAGGAATTTTTCAAAAATTGTTAACTATATAATAAAAGAATCTGTTTTAAGCTTTCAAAAAAGATATAGCACAATATTGTAAGTATTTCCGTTGTTTTGAAATAGCTGTTTTTCTATTTTCAGTCAATGTTTAGGGAATTTGTCCCCCCTTATAGAAAGAAAGGGGAAATACACCTCCCCTTCCAAGGAATTTATTTCTTAGGATATGTCCAAAAATGCTTTCATAAAGTATTGACTTGGAAATATTCTATGTACTTCTTACCTTTGAAGAAACAGTCTTTCTCATATAAAAATAAACACTGAATCAAAAAAATAAATAAGGACATTTTAACACAACCAGCTTCTGTACACTACAACTTGCTCTCATGACGTCACTGAAATGACCATGAATCAATATATACGTACTTTTCCGGTTATTTCTGGTTTAATTGATCAAAAACCATTGATGTTGTAAGACGATAACATTGTTTTTCAATTTCTTGAATTTTTTTACTCCCCGTATCTTTCTTAACCTTGCTCCTACCGAAAATATGAAGAAGATCTTTTTTGTAGGAAATTTATTATTCTTTCATTTTGTAGTGTACACTTTTCCACTCAAACGCTTAGTTTTCAAAATATTCCCGAAAAATTACAAAAGGGGACCTTTAAGCCCCCCTTCTGGCTATAGCTCGCGGCCCTGGGCTGGGGACTTTTAGTATGTTATACCTGGGGGTCACCCCTACCACATTTAATAATAACCCAGAGAGCATGATTTATTGCATTTATTTTTCCTTCGTTGACTGGACTATTATTAGAAGTAAACAATTTAAAAAAGTGGGCGTGGCAGTGGGCAGATAGGGTCCACACTATTTTTTTTTGTTTTTGAACTCACCTGGAAAGTCAAATTCTCTAAATTTTATTCAAATCGTGCTAACCATTCTTAAGATATAAACCATATTCAAAAGTGGGCGTGGCAGGGGGCGTGAAAATTTCATTAGATTTTAGAAAATTTCTTTTTTATTACATTTACAACAAATTTTTTTTGCAAAGTCAACTTAGTTTTGGAAAATTGATTTTTGTCCACCATCTCCATACAATCGACGCACTGTGCCAGGGTCCCTGACCTAGGGCATTTGTCATTATTGCATTACAGCATATGTGCCTGCAATTTGTTTTGCATTTTATTGGTTGAACTGTCAATTAATATTTTTTCACCCTGTTTTCGTAAGCATTTCGGTGAATTGTTGGGGAGGAGACCAATTTAAAACTTCGTGTCGTATCAGCAGCGTTCCAGGATCAACGAAAATACTGCAGAAAACGTTCAGGAAGAGTTTCAGAAACTAAACAAATAATTATCATAGAAGGTCATGCTGTATTGCTACTAACGCAAAGCAACTCGAGGAAAAATTATCAAAATCAAATGTAATTCTTTCGCACAAAATTAACACATAATAACGAAAATAATTCTGTGTAAAAAAAGAGTGGAGACTTCGCCAAATAATCTGCTACATTTGTTATCAATTTTGCTCGTCGAACGATGCAACCTTAAGGATATGGGGGTCTCTTGAACATTTTTTTTTTTTTAGTTTAACTATCAATAATTTTTATTTTACTATTTCGGGGGACATCAAAAGGATAGACAAAAAGTTTTCCAGTGTAAATTTTGAACATTTTATAACTAGAACTTGATTAAATGAATGTTAGCACCATTTTTCACATCAATACTCCTTTTTTCGATGGTAGAAATGTGGTTTTATATTTTTTCTATCCTAAAGCGGCTTTCAAAGCTTTTGTTTCCCAATTGGCTCGAGCGATGCCTGAATAACCAGCGATGAAAAAATTACGTTTCCATTTTTAAAATAAAATTGATAAATGTAGTAGGTACTGGGCACGGTGCTCTTTAGAAACATATATAGACATTGCTGTCACGAGGTTAAGCTGTTTTAAAATGTTCCCAAAACGAACTTTAAACAAAAAAATAATTAATTTATATAACGCAAGCCTATTAACTTAGTGGTTGGTAACACTCACAAGTTTTTCTTGTTCATTCAAAAATTATTCAATATAAATTGCTGTATACTTAGCAGCATGTACTGCACCCCACTTAATTTGATTTTAGTAGTTTAACTTATTTGTTTTCATTTGTTTGTCTTTTTCAAACTTGTTAAAGCGTAGAAGTAGTTTTCGTTCAACTAAATTCTTTTTTATTTAAAAATTTTAACTTTTCTTGAATTTCCTTATATCTTTTATTTTTTGGTACCAATAAATTTAAATATTCTATTTTTTTGTGAAAACTTGTTTAAAAGGAGGACACAATAATGCTCTATCACTTACTTTATTAGAGTCAGATAAATCCAATCTCAGCCTCGAATACTTTCAAAAAATGACCATCGGTTGGTAACTGATGTTGTCAGGGGGCCCCCTAAATCACGGGGCCCTGGGCCCTGGCCCTTCGGGTCCATGCCAAAGGGAGTCACTGCCAACGTATTTGAACGAAAATCAGAACGAAATTTATTATTTATGATGTTATTGTAACATCGTTGTATGGAATGTTTTGTTTTACATCAACAGTCTAGGTTTTAGCATATTGTCTTGTCCCAAGTGCGCTATTTAACTCCAACAGCTTTAATTCACTCCAAAGTAAAATGAAACCTGCCGAATTATTTTTACATAGAATCCATCTTGATGTAGAATCATTAAATTCATATCTACACAAACAAAATGCTTGCAGAGTGCAGATTTAAACATGGTTCCTACATAGAACATAGGTTTACCTGTACTTAACGCCTATACTATATGGTACATTTGAGTTCAGATGTTGATAGATAACACTATCTAGATACAATAAGTATTATTAGCTTTTTTTTTTACCACGTCACATGAAAATACATTTTGTGTAAATATCTGTTTTGAAGAATTATAAACAACAAAAAAATAACAATTAACAATTTATCAAATAAAGCTCTATGGAAGATGCCAAGTAGATAGTATTTGCAAGTTGTCAGTGTTTTAGCTAAGATGTGGGGTTCTTTTATAGGTTGGTTATTTTTTTTTTCTAAGGAATTGTGTAAAAATTAAACAACAAACATTTTGAATTTATGAGGTTTGGTCCTGCTGCTGCAGTCAGTGATGTTGGCGAATGGTGTTTTTGATGGGACTGATTACTCTTATTATATTGACTCAAGTAGAGATTTGATTATTAACTCACCAGGGTATCCAAATAAATATACTTCTGGAACAGATGGTAGATATACGGTGAAGACAGCAGATACATACGAAATTGTTATCAATTGCACTATAAACATTGACAAAGTAAGTTCATTTTTCTTACATAATATTTCTGTTAAAAATTGTTGTTTTTTTGTTTCACTGAAGAAAAAAAGCAATTGAGAAATGCTTTATTTACTTATGACCTAGTTTTTCGTGTTATATTAATCAAACTTTAGCCACGGCAACAGCTTTTAATTGAATAATTATCTACAGAAAACAAATTCTACATACATACATTATACCTACACTCATTCGAACAGAAATCTTATAGACGCGACGGGAAAAGTTTAAAAAAAAATTTTTGAATTGACATTTTTACGAAAAATGTAGGTTCAGATACTTGAGGTTAGTGGAAAAGATACAATTGGTGCGATTTGTCGAATCGAAAATTTTGTCATATCTTCATAGCTCCCTAGAATCGGAATCCATCATTTTTATAAAGATATCTGTGTTTGTACGTACGTTTGTACGTTCCTTCACTTTTTTTCGTTCACCATATCTCAAATACGAGAATAAAGCTATCGACCTCGGATTAATCTTATTTTATAGTTAATAATGTCGTTACAAAAAATTTAATCAGTGGTTATGTTACTATAACAGTTTTAAGAAAAACGTTGTTAAATTTCATTACGCTCGAATATCTCGAGATTCAGGTTAATTTTGTTTCTGGCAATTGATATTATAAAAAATTTCTAAAAATATAAAAACAAACCAAAATACGTTTTTTTTTTATAAAAAAAGTTGCTGCAAATTGTTGAAAAAAGTATTTTCACTCGAATACATACATATACATATGTACATATCTTGAGAACAGACAATAATATTTTCTTCGGGATAGTTCTAGTTTATACACTAGCTTATAATTAATAACTGATCAAATCTGTAAAATAATTCAAAAAACAGTATTTTTTAAAGCGAAAAAACTGCAAGAAACTTTACCAAAAATTGTCGAACATTTTGTTCGTCCCAAATACCTTGAGAACAAACGATCTACACACTGAACTTTTCGTCCGAATATCTTAAAGACAAAGAATAATATCGGGATTATTATATTCTACCTACACACTCATAGGCGCCCCCAGGATTATGGCCGGGGGGGCAGGTTAGGTTAGGTTAGGTTGAAGTGGCTGCCAGTCGTGAAGACTGACACAATTAGACCAAGAATTGGTCTATTGTGGTACCACAAGGTGAAGTTTTCGTCTATGAGATAGAGCAAGACACTTGCATAGAAGGAGAGGGATTGATTCTATCTCTTCCTCATCCATACAGCTTCTGCAAAAATCATTGGGGAATACGCCAAGACGCGTTGCGTGCTTTCCTATAAGACAGTGTCCGGTTATAACACAAATCATGGAGCTTATGTGCAATCTACTTACCCCCAGTTTCACAGTAGAAGTTTAAACTCAGCTTTTGGTTTAAACTTTAGTTCAGCAGAACAATTAAACTCAGTTCAAGGCTTAAACGAGACTGTGAAACTGGGGGTTAGAGATATCAACGCTTTAAATCTATTACTGGCCAGATTTGTTTTGTTGCCAAACAAGTGGTGATATCGTTCCACCTAAGGTTTGATCTCTCTAATGCATCTTGCCTCAGCAAAAGTTTACAAGCGATGTATACCTATATCTGCCTTGGTAGGTAGGAGAGGTAGAGTTGTTCCACTTTTAGCGAGTTCATCGGCCTTACAAGTACCTGGGATGTCCCTTTGCCCCGGCACCCAACACAGGTGAATGTTAAACTGCTGCGTCATCTCCAGCAGAGATGAACGGCAGCTAAGGGCTGTTATAGAGTTAGTCGAGACCGATTCCAGGGATTTGATAGCTGCTTGACTATCCGAGAAGATGCGATTATCTGTAGTTGATATCACGTTTTCTTTCAGCCAAGATAAGGCTTCTTTAATCGGCATAAGTTCCGCCTGGAACACGCTACAATGATTAAGAAGACGGAATGAGAGACTTAATTTTAGTCTTTCTGAGTACACACCGCCACCCACTCCCTCATCAGTTTTCGATCGTTCTGTGTAGATATGGACCGATTCATCATCCAAGAACGCCAGATCCTCCCAGAGGGTTCTAGAAGGAATGGTGACCTGTAAGGTTTGAACCGAATTGTGGTTTTGGGATGGTGTAGTCGATGTGACTAGGTAGCAGTGATACCACTTTACTTCAATTGAAGTAGATCTACTTCTTTTTTTCTTATTTTTTTTAAATCTACTCCCTACTTCGCACCATCACTGAAATGTAGGAATCTACTTCATTTTAAAATTCTCTGTTTTAACCTACTTCAATTTAACAAAAAAAAAGCCAAATCTACTTCCTTTTTCTTTATTTCATTGAATTTGCAGTTAGTCCAGCCATTTTGTGTTTTTACGATGCAAATTGTGACGTAGTTTTGATTTTTTCCTTACTTTATGTAGATTTGCGACTAAAATTTCCTGAGGTATCATGCTTGGTAAGCACCCTTTTGACCACAAATTGACTGGACTAAGTGGCGTTTACTGTTAGGAGCAAACAATAGATTCGTACAAAAATTTACACTTGAACCAGGTGTTGTCAGGTTTTGAAGTGAAACAAATAAAAATTACCGCCGAAAAAAAAAACAATTTGTTTTATAATTTCAGCTATATTGAAATATACACATAAGTATATTGATATGAAGTCTGAGAGAATAACATTTTTAGTTTTTTTTTGCTTGCGATATACATAGGTACTATAGGGCAAGTTTTGGATTCGTGCAAAAAAAAAATTTCGAGATAACAATCAAACATGTATTTACGATGATAGAGAACACGAAAAAAGTGGGTGGCAAAATTCTGTCTGTCTGTCTGTCCGTACCTCAACCTACAGCCTAAACCACTGAAGCGATTTTCTTCAAATTTTGAACTTAAGGTTTTTTTGTAACTCTCCAGAGGGGAAATTGAAATTTTTTTTTAGCTCAAAAAATAACGGTACTTGCCATACAACCGTTAAGGAAAAGCTTATTTATCTCAAAAACGGCTCCAACGATTTTTATAAAAAAATCAGTGTATTATTGTAGATATGAGGTAAATTTCAGTAAGAAAAAAAATCACCAAAAACATTTATTAACGGTACCTGCCATATAACGGTTTTTTTGATTTTTGATTTCCTCATTAACCGCTCATCCGATTTCAATGAAATTTTTTGCACAAAAGCTTTGTTAGAATATAAATAATACTGCATACCAAAATTTTTGAAAAAATTAATTTTGGATTTTTTAAAAAAGATTCAAATTTTTTTTTCAGAATTCAATATTTCAAAAACGGGTTGATGAAAAATTTTGAAATTTCAGTTTTAAATGTATAATAATATATACTCAAAATTGGCATACCAAATTTTTTTTTGAAAAATGTTACAAAAATTTTATATATGAAAAATTAATTTTTTAATAAAACGGCTCCAACGATTTTTAATTTTTTGTTTGCATATATTCATATTTTTTCAAGTAATCAAATGGCATACTTTTTTTTGAGCTCTAAGTTATTTATCAGGCTGTTTATACAATTAAAAGAACGATTTTAATGCATTTTATACTTTTTCTATAATTACTTGAATATTTTTTAAAGTTCTTAAGCCCCACACAACTTGAACATAAGAGCAAGTACGTGCGATCCAGTCGTGCATTTTATTTTTTAGTTAAATTTAACTAAATTTAATCAAAATATATACTCCAAGGGCCAGAACAATAAAGGGGGATCTTAATGCAATTTATTACTGAACTGATTTTCTTGATGGAATATGTTCAGGGGTGTCCCCAGAATATAAATCCAAGTTGGCGGGACTGGGGAGCACGAGCGTCAGCCGCCATCTTGGAAAACGTGTTTTATCATATATCTCGTGAACCGTGCGTCGCGACTCGTCGTACGAATATAATAGTAATTTTTCTTAGAGTAAATACTCCATTCTTTTGTTTGATTTTACTTAAATCAAGTTGTTTTCGTGAAAAGAAATAAAAATTTAAAGCCTATATTTCTCAAAATTTGTAAATTTTTTTTCAAGTTGATTGTTTTCAAAAATTTATTGACTTTAAAATTAAACTTCTCAAAAAATTTTCGCAACAACAACATGACTTAGGAAAACCAATAAAAGAATGGAATATTAAAAAAAAAAATTACTATTATATTCTAACGACGCGCGGCTCACGAGATATATGACAAAACAGGTTTCCCAAGATGGCGGCTGAGGCTCGTGCCTCCCAGTCCCGCCAACTTGGATTTATATTCAGATGAAACCCCTGAACATATTCCATCAAGAAAATCAGTTCAGGAATAAATTGCAAGAAAAATGTACCCGGCTCTTGGCCTAATAAATGTGTGTACAAAAAAGTACATTTTGAAATCTACTTCGATTTTTCTCAATCTACTTCACATTTTTCTTCAAAACTACTTCGGTTTTTTTTTCGGAAGTGGTAACGCTGCTAGGTAGTGATCTGAATGAATTGAGAATGGTGGAATGGCCAATACTATTGTTGGTCCATTGTGAGGAAGCTTGTAGGCGTATGGCCGTATTGGCAGTCACCTGTTTGCTAAAAATATCGAGGGCGTATCCAGGGAATACCTTTTATAGAAGGAGGATCTACATGAGGGAGTTTATATTTCTTGGAGAATAGATCAAGTTCTGTTTTATGAGGGTTGACACCGAGACCACACCGGTCCGCCCAATTGGTTAGCCTATTCAAAGTATTTTGTAAGAGTTCTTTTAAGGTATTAGGATGATGGCCTGATACGGCAATTGCAACATCGTCCGCATAGGCAATCACTCTGTAGCCCTCCGCTTCCAGGCATGTTAGCAGCTCATTTACCAGGGGAGGGCAGACACCAACACAATTTTGAGATATGGAATTTTCAAAAAAAAAATGTATTATGTATTCAAAAAATACTTTTTGAAAATTTTGAAATCCATTCGGAAGTTTCTTAAAAATAATTTCATTTAAGTCCGTTCAGCCAATTGTGAGCAAATTCAAAATAAGTTTCTATGGGAGGTATAAGTGATAATTGTAAAGTGTCAAATCAAAGGGCACGGTAGTGCCCAGCCAAGTTCGCGGCACTACACCCTTTTTAGAGCAACAAACTCAGGCGATTTTCAACAGTCCTTTTCAGTCCCAATAAAGTCAGAAACTTCAAATTCGCAAGAATAAATACTATTTGATTGTTTACTATTTTTCACTATTTATTTACTCTAGTAGCTATAACATCATTGAAAAATTTTGGATGCGCTATATTTTTTTATTTTCAAATCTTTTAAAATTATCGATTTACTATTATTGTCGACGATACTGTGGATAACCATTATTACCAGTAATTGTTTCAGCAATTTTTATACATTATTTATAAGATATTCAAGATCAGGTGATGCTAATCGAAATACCAATCGACTTTTCAACGTTTGGTGGCCAAATTCAATCAAACGATACCCGTATGTCAATGAAACACAGAATACGCCGAAAACTACGCATCGGCCTTAAGAGTGTGCAGGAGAACTCTAGGCAATCAATTCCGTCAACTCATTTAACAGAGACTTCCAACGAACGAAGAAAAACAATTTCTTTTGGCCGAATTAAGCGATGAGTATATGCACAGCACTATGGGTCATACAGCTTATAGCCGGTGGCATAAAGCATAAAGGACATTCTGATTTAACGATTTTAGGGAAGAGTTATAGGCTACTTTTCCACCAAACACGAAACTGAGAATTAATAAGAATTAATAAGATCTACCTCAAATGGGAAAAGGTCAAAATCTCGCCGATCAAAATCCCGCCAAATAAAATTACTAATTATATACACGAATCCCGCCAGTCAAAATCCCGCCGCAAGAGTCCCGCCAGTAGCCTGCTATTATTTTGCGGGATTTTCAATACTTTTTTAAAATAATCCCAACTTTTTTGATACTTTTTCATACTTTAGAAACAATATTTTATTTTAATTAGTGAATTTATTTTTATTGAAAAAAAAGTATATAAGCAGTTGTGTATTGGCAATTTGGCATTTATGTTTCATCAGTTCTTCTTAGAACTCCGTAGAGGTAAGACCTCGAGGTAATTAGAGAGATAGAAATTGGATTTTATTTTGGTTTTGTGGGGACGGGTGACAATGACAACGGGATCTGGGCATAGGTGGGTCTGGGTCTGGACGGAGGTGGGTCTGGATCTGGACATAGGTGGGTCTGGATTCTGGACAGAGGTGGGAATTTTTTTTCGATTTGGGTGATGGGGAGCGGTAGTCTAAAAGAAGACAGAGGTGGGTCTGAATCTGGACAGAGTGTGGGTCTGGATTCTGGAAGCAGGTGGGATTTTTTTTGAAAAAAAAAAATTATATAGAAATATAAACTTTTTGGAAATTTTTTTTTGAAAAATATAAAAAAAAACAAGATTTTTGAAGAAAATTTCAATGAAAAATTAAACTTTTCTCATTTTTTTTTTCGGTTTTTAATTTTTCTTCGAAATATGAATGATAGGTACAGTTGCTCAAGAAAACTTGACATTGGCGCTCAATTGATGCATCGCATTATACGAAAATTCGACTTATATCTTTAAAAGCGATTTGCGGCTAAGCTAAGCGTCCTAGAAGCATCAAAGTTTGCTTCTTTAAACTTGATTTGCAGCTAAACTATCCGTCTTTACATACACCCAACCTCGCACCCACCCCAAATCCTATAATGAACCCAAGCAGGGGGGTTGCATACATACCATACATACCTCATTGTTTTCGCGTTTATTTCTACCCAAGGTAGTGTTTCTCAAGAAAACTTGACACTGGCGCTGAATTGATGCATCGAATCGTACGAAAAATCAACTTTTATCTTTAAACGCGATTTGCGGCTAAACTAAGCGTCCTAGAGGCACCAAAGTTTACATCTTTAAACTTGATTTGCGGCTTAACTAAGCGTCTTAGCGACTTATAAAATGCATATTCGTGATCTTGGAATGTGCCCGTTCCCAAAAATCAAAATAAAATTGGTTTTTCCAAAACTTTAAAAAAAAATATTTTCAGTTTTTTCGGCTAAACTTTAGCGATTTTTGTTGTCTTTTTTAATTTTTTTTCGAATTGTGTGTGAATGATATTTTTTTCTTTAAATGCAAAAGGAACTTTGCATACACACAACCTCGCACCCACCCCAAATCCTATAATGGCATGCCTATAATGGCATGCCCCTCCATACAGACCTCGGTGTTTATTCGTGTGTATTTGCCATCCTCAACTAATGCATCGCATTATACGAAAAAATCGACTTCAATCTTTAAACGCAATTTGCAAATTGCATAGGAAACAAAAAGGGAGCGTAACGGAAGCCCGTATTTCAAAATCCCGTTTCTTAAAATCCCGACAAAAAAATGTTTAAAATCCCGTTTCGAAAATACTGTTTTTTTTAAATCCCGCTTTTAATAATCCCGCTTTAATAAAATCCCGTCTCTGCAAAGCCCGCTTTTTAAAATTCCGTTTAATCCCGCTTAGCCCGTTTCGTGATTAAATAACTACAAATGTATAACTCACTTGGTATTGTACTCCTATATGATTATTTATAACCTAGCAGTTCCCCAATGTGAAAATTTGGGCTTAACAATAAAGTTCTTTGTGGTTTGTCTTAAAATTGTTTTAATCAATTTATATATAATGAAGAGAAGCTTGGATAGATCTCTCATCAGATAACGGATAACTGTTTTTCTTGTTGCATTTTCTGCAAAAACTGGTTTATAAGCGTTTGTACCACCCGAAGAGGTCTCTTCCCATTTTGACGCATTGCAAGATGGCTTGAATGATGACGAAGATGGATTAACATTTGCTGAGTGGTTCAAAATAAGGTGCATTTGAAATGGGAGTAGAGTTATTCAATACTCTCCTGACTTTTGGTCTGTTTCAGACAGTGCAATACAACAGTTCCCACGAACTCAAAATAATGCTGAAGCATGGCATCGAAGATTGAAGGTATTAGTTGGACGCAAAAGTGTAGGTTTGTTTAAACTCATTGAAGATTTAAAAAGAGAAAATATTGTTGTTAAATCTGATATAGAAAAAATAAAAATGGAGAAGAAAATTAAAAAAAAAACTAATATTTTAAAATAAAGAGCAATACCAAAAATTATGAAAAATAGTAAAGCAATAAGTAAAACGGATGTATATTCTTTATTTGTTGCTTTATTGATTTCGTTAATCAATAAAAATTGTTGATCAAATATTTGTTTGCTTTGTATCTATTTTCTTAAGACTTGACGCCCATGAACATAATGTCCTTTACACGTCACCCCACCATCCAGAGCATTAGGTCGCAGTATATATTTAATTCCGCTTTTCGAATCAACACAAGGTGTTTTATTTTAAAAATCGCGCGATTTTTAAAATAAAACACCTTGTGTTGATTCGAAAAGCGGGATTATAAAAACGGGAATTTAAAAAACGGTATTTTGAAAATCGTATTCTCAAAAACGGGCTCCCGTACCCAACCCAAACAAAAATATTAATGAGCTGTCGCATAGTAGTAGAAACGGCGGGATTTTGATCGGCGGGATTTAGATTTTCGGGATTTTGAAAAACGGGATTTTGAAAAACGGGATTTTGATACGTGGGATTTCGATATACGGGATTTTGATTAGCGGGATTTCGACCCCAACCCACCTCAAATCGTCTTATTTATTTCGTACATCTAGAAGAGAAATAGTTTTACAAAACGAACCTATTCTTATATGGTGCTGAAGGGTTCAATGGGGATGGACAGAGATTGGAAAAAAAAAATAAAGAAAAAATAATTTTTGATCTACGTGTGTAAATAAGACATCCCTGTTCAAAAATATCAGACACCCTGCATTACCGACGCTCACCTACCTTAACTTTGAACAAGTTCATTGTGAATGAATCTTAATGTCAAATTAGCTTGAACGTCAAATAAAGTCAATAAAAAAGAATAATAATAACAAAAATAGACGGTAAAAAACTGAACGTTATGTTTAAAGTTTTATAAATTTTACTCCTTGAAATCGAATTTGTATAATCTCTTGTTTCAAATTGACTACAAGAAAATTCAAAATAATAATAAACATGAGGGAATTAAAGTTATAAGTGAAAAAAATTTGATTGTTTAGCAAAAAATAACAACGAATATGATCAACCAATTTGTTAAGTAAGTACATTTTTTTTTGTGTTGCGTTTATTTCAAATTATGGATGCTGGTATTTGTATCTTCGCTTTAATTGTCTTTTATAGTATTTTAGGTTTCTTTTAGTCGATTTGTCCGTTGATGTGTAGTTACCATTGGTTGTGAAGGAAGTCAATCTTTTATACTTGGGTTTATTTTTAACAACAGTTCTATTCTTTACTATGTTGGCACAAAGAATAGGATTTGAATCAATACATTTATTGTGATTTGAAATTCTATTCTCTTTATCCTTCTGATATTTTTCAACAAGATTTTGAATGTCGTCTCGAGAAAGGCTGTTACTTATAATGTCTAAGGGTTTAAGTTTTGTTGTGGAATGTAATGTATTTTTGTAGATAACAATTATGTTAAATAACTTTTCATCTAAGTCCGAGTCGTCTTTGTCTGCATTTCGTAATCTTAAGTGTTCGTTAAGTGTGCCGTGCAAACGTTCGACATCGGAGTTACCTGTTTTTAATGAGGCCGTCACTCTGTGAAAAGTAATCTTATTGTCTTTTAAAAATTGTTCCACGGTTGTATGCAGAATACAAGAATCTCCATCTGAAACAATTTTTTGTGGTTTGCCTAAATATCTGATTCGTTCCTTGACTGCATTTAGAATCGCTAACCAGTTCCTATCTTCTAACTTATGAATAGTTGCATATTTGGAGAATTTATCGATGCTCGTTAGGTACATCTTATTCCTCTCTGGATACCAGATATCAATGTGAACGATATCGTTAAAGCATTTTGCAGTCTCTGTAATTTGCATTGGAATTTGGGGTGGCCGACGATCGTGCTTAGCTATGTTGCAAATATCGCAATTGTTTATGAATTTTTGAATTTCGGTTTGCATGTTCGGCCAGTAGTATTTTTTTTAATTCGAAAAACATTTCATTTACCCCCCTATGGTTTTTGATTAAATGTTCATTTTTAATAATAGTTAAAATTTCATCTTTGTCTGTAATGTCTCTTAGCAATAAACTTGATTTTAGTAATTTAAGGTTTTGGTTCAAGGAAAAGTATTTGACGTATAGGTTTTGGAATTCTAGAAAAAGTTTTATGTCTTCGCAAAAAACACAAATTATTCCTTTATTTATTAGTAATTGCTTCATAAATTTTAAAAGGCTAGTACTATCTTTTTTAACCTGGACATGATTTTGTACTTTTTTATGAACAATCTTCATAACAATTTTATCTTTGTTTCCGTAAGATATGTGAATTTGGTTTTTGTAAAGATTAACCGTTTGTCCGTTATGTAAATATGTCTCGTTTCATCCTCCATAGCACTATGAATAGTTGCATCTCTGGACAAAACTTCGTCGTTATTATCCCTTAGATTTATGTCGGATGACAAGGTTACTTCATCGTTTCCTTCACATGAGATTTCATTGTTAAATATGTCTCCTATAAAATTTGAATCATTCAACTCTTTGCTACCCTGTTCAATATATCTGCTAAGACCATCAGCGACACAGTTTTCCTTCCCTTTCAAATATCCTACATCAAAATCGTATTCATTTAGAATAATTTTCCAGCGTTGGAGTTTTAAATTTGGTTCTTTTATTCCATTTAACCAAACAAGTGGCTTATGGTCTGTGCAAACTTTGAACTTCCTACCATACAAATACGTTCTAAAATATTTTATTCCCCAAACAACAGCGAGAAGTTCTTTCTCAATAGTTGAATATTTTAGTTCATGTTTGCTTAGAGTTCGGGAAGCATAAGAGATCGGATGGCCGTTTTGGCTTAACACGGCACCAAGTGCATAGTTAGATGCATCCGTAGTTAGAATGAAAGCTTTGGTGAAATCGGGGCTTCTGAGAATGGGTTCTGATATCAACAAGGTTTTTAAAGTTTTAAATGCTTTGATATATTGAGGATCAGAGGTGTTAAGCTTTTCAAATTTTTTTAAATACCTTATCATTGGATAAGCTACTTTCGCGTAATCCTTAATGAATTTCCGGTAGTAACCAGTTATTCCTAAGAACTGTTTTATGCCCTTGATAGTAGATGGTATTTGCATTTTGTCGATTGATTTCACCTTAGTTTCATCAGGCCTTATGCCATTGTTTACTATTATATGACCCAAGTAATTGGTAGATACATCAGCGAACCTACATTTTTTTATTTGTAGTTTTAGGTTACATTCTTTAATTTTCTTAAAAATCTTATTAAGTGAGTCTAAATGTTCTTGAAAGCTGGTGGAAAAAACCAAAATATCGTCAAGATAAACTACACATATTTTATTTATAAAATCTTTAAGAACATCGTTCATTAGTCTTTGGAATGTCGCTGGGGCATTCCTTAACCCAAAAGGCATTCTCAAAAACTCGAAATGTCCATTCTTCGTCGAAAAAGCAGTTTTTGCTGTGTCTTGAGGATCGATCTCAATTTGATGAAATCCTTTTACCAAGTCGATAGTTGAAAAATAGTTACACTTTCCAAGTTTATCGAACAAATCATCGATATTGGGTATAGGAAATCTATCCTCGATGGTTTGCTCGTTCAACTTCCTATAGTCAACGACAATTCACCACTGCTTTTTGCCGTTGTTATCATCTTTCTTCGGTACAACCCAAATAGGCGAATTGTAGGGACTATTGCTGGGTGTGATAATATTTTGTCGCAGCATGTCATCTATTTGCTTTTCGACTTCCTCACAATGAATTTCTGGGTATCTATAGAGTTTACTATATATTGGAATATCATTTCTGGTATTGATCTTGTGCATTATTTTGCTAGTGAATGTAAGCATATCACCATCTTTATAAAAAATTGATTTAAAATTATAAAGAAGTGATTTTAGTTTTGAAAGGTCAGTGCTATTTAAATGGTCTGCAAAAATTTCATCTGGGATTTGGGATTCGAAAGATGTTATATTGAAGATTTGTAAGCCTTGGTCGTTTTGGCAAATATTTCTAACCTTTTCTTCATATTCGTTCAAATATATTGGAATAACTGCATTGTCTGTTCTAAGAAGTCGGTTCTTGAAATCGATTATTGCATTAAGTTTTACCAATACGTTGTTACCTATCAATCCATCGAAAGTTTCGTGGAATGGGTATTCGATAAACTCAACAAAATGGTTTGCTTGATTAAATTCGGAGAATAATGGGAATCTATATTCCACACTGGTACTAATTTGACGGTTGAATACTTTCAGAGTTCGATTTGGTGTGGCAATTTGCCACTTAGGGTCACAAATTAGTTTGTTTATGATGCTGTATTCAGCACCACAGTCGATTATAAATTTTAAATTCATATTTTTTACCTTGACAACTATATAGGGTAGTTGTTTGGTTCGCGCCTGGAAAAATTTTGACTGCAATTGCAATGACATTGATGGGGTTCATTTATTTGTTCATTTATTGTAATGTCCATGGACTCAGTGTTACTCGTATTATTCATATTATTTTGTCTATTACTATTGGTTGTTTGATATGATTGATGGCTATTTGTAGAATTATTATTTTGCCGTTTTTGGCCACTTTGACGATAATTGTTACTCTGTGCATTATTGTAACGACGCACATAGGAGTATTTGCCTACAAAACTCGGCCAAAAGTCGATTTTTCAAGTGTCAAAATTGAAAGGGGAACTTTTTCCAGACAATAGCTAGGATCCCATGGAACAATAGGCTAAAATATTTTTTTTATTGCTCAACATATTTTGGCTATGATATTAGTTCAAAGTCTTCGATTAAGAATTTGTCACTTCTTTTTGTAATCAACCTTCAAAAAATTTGAAACATTTTATTAAATTATTTCTTAAAAATTTTGTATAGTCTGATGAAATTTTTGGTATACAAAAATCAACTACAGATGTTTACTATTATATTGAGCCATTTTTACGACAAATATTTTAATATTTATATTTTTTTCGAATTTTTGTTCTAAAAATGCAAAAAAAAAACACTATTTTTGTTGGTTCTTTTTCATTGGGAAGTAATTTTTTTATAGATGTAGGTGGAATTGGGTTCTCATTTGTATATGGGTGGATAAAATAAACCATCAAGCTTCATGTTCAAAAAGAATCGGCTGCGGATATTTGCGGATGTAGTTGTTTTTTGTCATATCGTATTCCCACTTTTATGTCCATTCAAACTGACTACTTGTGCTGTTACTTTTCCTTGGGATTTCATTTTTTTTTATTTTTTGGAGTTATTTGGTAATTATTTGTATAAAATATGGTTAAGCAAAGCTCCCAGTATTGATTAAAAAAAAAATATTGGCTGCAACTTTGATCCTTTTTATCTTTTTTGGTTATATCGTATATCCGATTGTATGCATTTTTTCTTGTTTCCAGTTGAAAAATTAAAAAAAAACTTGAAATTTTTTTTTGTTTTAAAAGAGGGTAAATTTATTAAAAACGGTATTTATTACATGGTTTAAGATGAAAATATTGCAATCAAGACAAAAAATAATTTTGTCCGGTTTTTGCATACAAATACTCCTATGTGCGACGTATGGAAGGGTTTCGGTTATTGATTTGTTGAGAGTTGCTTTCATTAGGAGTTTGTTGGTAAGATTGGGAATTATAGGTTCTAGGTTCTGTTTGGTAATTTCTAGTGTTATCCCTATTGGTATGGTAACTAGTTCCCTGATTATAGTAATTTGTTGGAGCTCTACGGCCAGAAAAATATGGAATTGAACTTGGTCCGTGAAACTGGTGACCGATTTCAACAATAATTTTATAAGCTGCGATTAAAGACTGCGGGTTACGACTCAAGATTATTGATTTTGTAGGCTCTGGGAGATTTTCTTTAAAAGCATCTAAAGCGATCCGGTTATTTGAATCAATCATTGGTTGATCATTTTGGTTATTATTTTCAATTAAGAAAGCATTATTTATTCTACTCAAAAGATGCGTTATTGTATTGTAATAGTCCTCAATGTTTTTTTCTACGCGAGCTGTTCTAATTTTATCAATCAATTTGTTAGTGGAAAGTTTTTCCCCGTATCTATTTTTGAGAACCTCTCTAATCTCTGACCATGTCCTTAATCTACCATGCTTTTGAAGTTCAGTTCTTGCATTTCCCACAACCTTGTCTTTTATGAAACCTGAAAAAAGGTCTTGAGTACCTTGATCTAAGTGCCCTATTACACGACGACTTTAGAGTCATGACTTTTTTCGAAATAAAATGAGTGCGAAGGTGAGATCAGATGTTTTTTCTCGTTCGCACTCATTGAATTTCGAAAAAAGTCATGACTCTAAAGTCGTCGTGTAATAGGGCACAAAGCTAGCTATAACATTTGTTAAAGAATCAACCCTATCCAAGAAGTTAATAAGACTATTGCAATCGCCATTGAATTCTGATATCTTATTAATTAAATCTAAGACTATCTTAAATCTATCAACTGGATCGATTACCTCCATTGCTCACTTGGTCCGATATCTTGTTGATTTGATCGAACAATTTTAGTTTGTTTTTCACTCGTACAGTTATATCTTCTCGAAAGATCTTTGATCGTGTTGGCTTGTGGTTAGTAGCTTAGGATTTTGATTAACGTTTTGTTGTTTTTGGATAAAGAGCTTTTTTTTATATTTAGTGTTCTTATGGTTTTATTTTAAGGAACGGTTAGAAAGAAGCGTTGTCTTGCTCTTGTAAAGAGCTTTTATTTTTCATTTAATTGAGAATTTAATTTGTCGATTAGTGGCTTTAAGGCGTGTTGTTTTTTTGCTTTTTTACAACTTTTTCTAAATTGAAACGCGTGCTTTTTCGTTTTCTTTATTAGTCTTTTTTTTATTGAATGGAAAGACTGAAAACACGTGAATGGTTTTAAGATTAAACACTTTCACACAATCACACAGCGAATCTTTACTTTAGTTTTTGGAGTAGGTAATATTAGTTTCTTTTTTTTTTAGTTTTGAACACTCCTTGCCGTAGACAATATTCTCAATAATGAATTTTTTTTCCGACTGCGCCAGATAAGTCTTTATCTCAATAATGAATTTTCTTCCAATAAAAAAAGGTATAGTTCCGTTTTTTCTTCAAACACTTTATTAAATGATGTTCATACATTAAGAGCTGACTTACAACTGACTTAGAACTTACTTAGGAAAAAGCTTAAAGTTGACTTCTTCTCTCTCTTGCCTCATCTTTTAAAGAAGATGAGGTCTGAAAGAAAGTAAGTGGAAAGATTTATAGTTCACGCTGTTCGTTTGTTAGGCAAACGAAGAGCGTAATATTAGGGATTGTGTTTTCTTATATAACAATATAACTTATTACAAGCAAAAAATGGAGCCAACAACTAGATTGATAGTCCACATTATTTCTAATGAGTTCCGATTTTTTAACCCATTAAAAATATAAAAATCAAATAGGTACTTGAAGAAATTTATCCCGAAAAATAGCGATTTTCAAACAAATTTTGCTCCAAAAACTAACACATAAATCCAAAATTCCCCAAACATGGATTAAATAGTTTTTATTATTTTTTCAAAAATATAAAATTTTATAACTACAAGTATATCATCCTTATTTATTTTGCAAATTATTTTTTAGCCATCTAGTTTCCCGTTTTTTTACTTTTAAACGTTCATATCTCCATTTCTTTAATTTTCCAAACTGTCCGTTGCACGTAGGACACATCTATCTACCTTTCCCCGTTTAGAAAATAGCCAAAACCGAGTTCAACCTTTAAACAAATATGGCGGAAGTTCTGCAAAGGGTTGATGGTCAAAAACTTGGATTTAAGCTTCCTACAAAGTACTCTAACGACGACAAGAAAAAATGCCTTCCCCAACGTTTTATTAAATTCCCATAGGAGCTATGACTAATATAATGGACTACAGGGTTTGTTTCTAAAATCTTCCGGCTTTCATGAAAATTCATGAAGTTCGAAAAATCACCGTTGTGAAATAGCAAAGCTGAAAAAAGGGGTAAATTCAGTTTTTTCTTAATTTCTCGAAAACTATCAGTTTTTTGGAAAAAAATGTGAAATTATAAATTGTAGCTTATGTAATTCTACACAAAAAAGATCTTGACAGTTTTTTTCGTCGGATCAACAGATTTTGAGAAAAATGGGGACAAATGCGCTGGTTACTTATTTTAAAAGCTCATATTATAACGTTTCTGCACGTTTTTCTCAAAATCTGTTGCTTCTACGAAAAAAAGTGTGATAATCTTTTTTGTGAAGGATATTATGAGCAGTAATATAAATGCATTATTTTTTAGGATTAATTCACATTAATTGAGTTATTAACAAAAAACTGTGGGCTTTCCCTTAGCCCCGGTACCCCAAAAACCTGTTTTTTTATGGCGAGATATAGCCAAACACAAATCGTACAAACAAATTTGCCCATCGAGCACCCCATAAAATTTGGTTATAACTATAATGAGGAGATAATATAGCCAAACATAAAAAGCGCTGGCCACGATACCAGAAAAGTCTCGGTATCGGTATCGGAAACTGAAACCATACCGAGCCCAAACCAGCTTCAAAGCACCCAAAACGATACCGAGACCAAACCGAGACCATACCAAACCTTAAGAACCGAAATTTACCGAGACTGTCGGTGGTATCGTTTGGTATCTGCAGAAAAATGGATTTTTGTTTATTAGTATTAATTAATAACTTTTTGTTCTTGGTGTCTCGAAAACGGCTCTAACGATTTGCATGATATTCTCAAAGTTACTTATTTTAGCTGCTAGAGAAAGGCTAAGGAAGCGATTTTAGTAAAATGCACCCACTGCCACGCCTAATTTTAATTACTTCTTGGTTTCTCGGGAGCTACTTATACGATTGGGATGAAATTTTCATAATTTTCGTAAACGGCTTGTAAGCGATTTGGAAGAAATGTTAGGAGTTAGTTCTTATTAACACTGAGTGTGACCGAGACCGATACCTGTACCGATACCAAACTTAGTAGTACGATACCGAGACGAGACTTAGTAATACGAGACCGAGACCGATATTTTTCAATTTAAACGATACCGAGACGATACCAATAAAAGTCTCGTTTGGTTTGGTATCGTGGCCAGCCCTAAACATAAATCGTACCAAACATTTTTCCCATCGATTGATGAAATTTTAATCAATTTTTTGACAAAATTTGCGCGGCCATGAAGTTCTTGCACGATTTTCTTTGAATCTATTGATTGTATTAAAAAAAGTATGTTTATCTTTTTTGTGTAGAATTACATAAGCTACAATTTATACATTTTTCCAAAATAATCTGATAGTTTTCGATAAATTAAGAAAGAACTTCCCCTCCCGTCCAATCGTGGGAGATATTACCGCCACCGGTAGCATTTTTTTCTTGTATAGGTAGGTACTTCCCACCTACATGCCAGTGGCGATTTCTGGTCTTGAGTTCTGGGTTGTCTACGAATAATCCTTTGATCAAAGCTGAATGTAATAATGCAAACATTTTTAATTTCTTTCCTTTATAAATATTATTTTTTATTAAACTCATATTTTCAAAAAAATTTCAAGAACCGGTTCCTAAAAGCTTTCACTTTTTTTATCATCGACAACATTTCTTTCTCTATTGACATATTAGTCCAAATAGTTATAAAATATACATTTTGAAAATCGTATGAAAAATAAGAATATAATTATTGTAAATGTAGTAAAAAGCTTGCTTTTAAGCCTTTCGAAGCCTCTTAGCTATTCAAATTTTATGAAAATATAACCTTTTTTGCTTTAAGACTTTGAAGATTAATCTCTCTATAGACACCTTCTTTTTAAAAATCAAAGCAGTATTTCTCGATTTATAGAATTAAATACAGTTGGATTGGCAATTTTTTATTTTATTTGGCTTCTACTGTGATTGGATGTGTTTGAAATTTGAAGAAAGCAATTATGTACTTCTTTCATAACGGCCATAGTGTCTTAAACAGCGGGTTCTTTGGAACTTTGTGAAATGAAATTTTGCAGTTTGTGGCTATGGCATGGTGTCTTAACAGTGTTTTTAATTTCCCTTTGGATCAGCGTAACACCACTTCGAATTTCGAAGAGCATAAAGGCGCATCGGTATGTTCCTATTCCTTTACATGAAGTTTGAGTTCGAGTGAAAGTTTCAGCCTGTCTTTTTAGCGGAAAAAAAATAATTTGGCCAATGGCCTTGCGTCGAAAACGCATTTGCAGAATGTCCTCAAACGCAAACTGCAAAAGTTTTCTGTCCGAAAAGTTAAATATAAGTTTTACTGCATAGTATTGTGTTCGATAATGCAGTTTGCTTAAGTCACATGCTCGAAAGCACAATCTGCCGTGCAATTCCGCAGTAAAAAATCGAGTTGACGACAAAAATATTGAGAAACCAGAGGACGTTATCGTAAACGTCAAATGCGTTTGCAAGAAAATGATTCGACTTTGATAAAAATGATTTTGTGCAAACAAAACGATTGCTATATTTGACAATATCAACCAATATTCTCGTCAAAAAATGACGATCATTTGACGTTGACCTGACGTTTTCAAAAACGGCCAAAAACAACTATCCTTAGGTGTACAAGTGCCATCTAAATTTTATTCGGAACACAGTCATGAAATTAGCTCACCAAAAGGGAAGATAGGTATCCGAGAGTCACACTCGAGAGTTTTCAAGTGAAAGTACTCTCTCAATTGGAAACTAACATTAAAAATATTTATCATACAAAGAACTCATTCACCCTCTCAGAAAGAAATGTTTGGTAATTCTCAATAACTTTTATACACAATTGTAGGTTCTTTTTTTAAGCTAATTGAATCGAAGTATTTTAGAGATTTCTAAGGATAAGTGCCCCTGCAACCTCTGCTGTTACATTGAACTATAAAAAAAAAAACAATAATAAATTCGAAGAGGAGGGTTGGGGCAATACCTTTTTAAAACAATATTTTTCAAGATTGTGAAATTTTTCATACATATTTGTATTTGGAAATGTTAAAAATAGCAAGCTTGTGGGTGTTTATAAAAATGCTAGTCCTGTTGCAATTGATAAACAACGAAACCTGCATTGGGATTGAGCAGAAAATGTGGTTTCAGTGGCGCGGTGGGTAGTGCATTGGCCTCTGAATTACAAGGTTCATGGTTCGCTCCCACATGACGGCAAAGAGTTTTTCAATTAATACGAGCATAACCAAACTAAGCACCACCAAAGGAGTCTGATGATCGAGGTGGCTCTCGTGAAATAGCTATAACTCTAGCCTATATACTTGGTGGTAACACACGCAAGTTGTTATTGTTCATTCAATCAAAATTATTGAATATAAATTGATGTATAACTTGCAGCATGCACTGCACTTGTGTGGGTTTCCATTTACACACAAACCCAACTTAAAAAAGATTATTTTTCGTTTTTGTAACGGACTTCGTAAATTTTTTATAACGAAGTTCGTCAATCGAAGTTGTCTTTCCTCCACCTAGCACAGGTAAAAAAAGGATAAATAAAACAAAAAAACTAGTACCATCATGAAACTTGGTGAAAACGTTATATGTATTATGAGACTGAAAAATCAATCATTTCTGTAACAATCTCACCACTACCCCAACTCCCCAAAAAAAAAAACACCCTTTAACAATAGATATTTTTATAGATTTTTCTTATTATTGTTCTTAATGACAAATGAACCATCGATGCCAAGTTTCATCGACGGACCATTATTTTCAACTGGTTTTCAGTAATATTTTACTATTATACATAACTAACTATCATATATAAAAATGGCAATCACTTTTTTCACGGAGGTCGTATCGACTTGGTTTTAGTGTCATTTGATTCAGCATTCAAAACTCCGTCAAAAACATGTGTCATATGCTAACGTTGCACCAAAGTTAATTTTTCTGTTTGATTCACAATTTCCCCTCCTTTCCCCCTCAAAAAAACACTCTTCCATGTGAAATATTTGAATAGACTCTTTTGATTGTTCATTCCTATAATAGGTTTTCCCCAAATTTCATGATGGTACTAATTTTCTTTTTATTCGAAAGACTTTTCGTACTATTTTACCTCTACTAACCATAGAGTGCAAAAAGAATTTTTCCCCTGCCACAATAATTTCTTCTGGGTCAACGAATTTTCGTTTGGAAATTTCCACTTCGGTTACTGGCACTTTTTTCAATAGTGGAAACGAATTTAATTTAACCTGCGAAGTACGTTGCTGACGTTGTATCATAGCCGGATAAAGCGTGTAAAAATAAAATGTTGTTTGATACTGTTCGGTCATATTTGATAATTTTTGTTGGGCACTATTTCTCTGGTGCGTGTGATTCTTTCGGTGAAGAAAGACATTAGCATTAAGTTTCCCATGTTCCAATAACAAAACAAGAATATCAATGTCCTTGGAAACGATTGTAACAAAGTCATGCAGATGAGACTCCTTAATGGCTGTAGTGACAATAAGCAAATTAGCATCACCTTTGTCCTGAAAAACCATGTAACCTGTGTCTAGCAGTTTATATTTAAGGAGTTGGATAAACTTATTTTTGTTCTGCTCATTGGCTAGGAATCGTTCTCGGGCTGTTGTTGGAAATGTAGCAGCATTAAAGTTTAGCACACAATACCTTCGGTTTACACTTGGAGTGAAAATATACAGGGTGTCCCGCACCTGAGTGGAAGTATCTTAAGGTGTGGTTCCTGGGTATGTTCTAAGAAAAAAATTGTATGGGGGGAAAGTTGTGTCTCCCCTCCCTGAGGCAGGGGGGCAGTTTCTGAAAAATTGACTTAAAATGCCAAACAAAACATTTAAAATCAACGAAAACACATCTAATAATGTGCTATAATTTTTTTGAAAGCTAATACTCCATTCGTGCATTTGGTTTTTAGATCAAGTTGTTTAAGCAAAAATTTTTTGAGAAATTAAATTTCAAAGTCAAATTTGTTTAAAAAAATTGTGACTTTTTTTTCTTAAGTCGATATTTTTCAAAATTTAACGTAATTAAGTGCTATTTTTGTGTTCAATATTCATTACGCTCATTTATTTTTCGTCCATTACCGAAAACCAAATGTAAAAATCTATTTTAGTTTTTGAGAAATTAAGAATTATAAGTCAATTTTTCAGAAACTGCCCCCCTGCCTCAGGGAGGGGAGATACAACTTTCCCCCCATAAAATTTTTGTCTTAGAATATATCCAGGAATCACACCCTAAGATACTTCCACCCAGGTGCGGGACACCCTGTATAACTCAGTTTTCAACAACAAGTAACGTCGCGCCGGCTGCCCTACGACCTTCTATATCATGGATGCAACTCCACACGTATGATATGTTATATTTATATCATAACTATGGAGTAACATCTTTTTTCATCGGATAAACATTTTCGAAAAAAAATATACTTATTTTTGTCTTTTGACTCATAAAGTGAGAACTTATGAATTGGATAATTCACACAATTCGTGGCTGATGATATTGATTAAAGGCTCATTTTATAGGTCGTTAGAAGAACTTAAAATGATTCCAAAAAAAAATCAAAGGTAACCGAGATAAGTCAAGACAATTTATATTACCCCCAAAACACAACCCATAGAGGAAAATTGGCCCATTATAACTCAAAGATGAAACAACCTACAGAGGTTTTCGAAACCTTATTCTATAGGCAATTTTATTTTCTACAAAGTAGAAGTTGGAAGTTTTTCTGTGAAATGAAATGCAAGCGAGGTATTGCATAAAAACAAAACCAATCTCCTTTTCAAGATAGTGGCTCTTCCCTAACCTCAAAAATCCCAAAAACTCGTTTTTACGATAAGAAGGCGTACCCAAACAGATTCCATAAAAAAATGTTGTCCTTCTAAAAATGCGATTTGATTTCCTAATTTGACTGGGCTACAACGTCAATGAAAAAAGAAACATTTTTTTTTTGTGAGAATGATGCAGCCAATTTAGAAATAGAGACATCGTGGGATGAGCTTCATGCATCCTTTAAGTGAATTTGCTCCCATAAGAACCTGTGTGTTCAATTTCGCTGCATGGGAAACGCTGCACATCTGTTTCGGCCATAAGGCTGAACTGCAATCAATCAAAGCTTGATGCTGAATTTAAGCCATTTTTATTTATTTTTGATTTTGTATATGTTGTATCAGGAAGTATCAAAAGTTGCCCTATGCAGTACAAGAAATCGCAACCTTAAAATATGGAAACTTAAATGAAAATAACCATCAAGTGCATGAAATACATTCTTGGATTTTACTATTTATTTTTCAGACGTCTACAGGGTGTGGGACCGAATCCTTTTATATTTCTCTGGATGCCGATTCAGGCTTAAGAGGCGCAGAACTTTATTGTGGATCAGGCAATATTGTGCGAGTGTCCGAGTACAGCAAAATCTCTATGGCATATGTTTCAAAAGCCGCACGTGGGTCAGGAGTTGGAGGCACGTTCAGTTGCAGGATATATGTTCGGATAAAAGCTTGCGATTGTGGTTGGTCCCAACGTGGAAGGATCATTGGGGGAACAAATGCTGAGAAAACTGAATTTCCCAGTACGGTCGGTATAGGTGAAAAAGCTTCAGGGACAGTTTTCTGCGATGGATCAATAAGTAAGAAACTCCTACTTTTAATTTTCTTTCAATGAACATACATAATGTTTTTACTTTCTATCTCCACATCAGTCAGTCCTACAGCAGTTGTAACCGCAGCTCATTGCGTAGAACCTTATAAAGATCCAAGTAAAATCTTTATACTGGCTGGGTATACTTATTTGCCTTCAAGTGAGTATTAACCATTTATAAAATTGGAAAGTTAGAAACTCAAATATTTATGATTCCAGCAACTAGCTCAGGATATGACACCACATATTTAGTGTTCAGAATCATTGTATATCCGGGTTACAGTCCAACCACTCAACTTTACGATATTGCATTGTTGCTAACAAGCCAAAAAATGGAATGGTCCCGAGGAATTGGGCCTATATGCCTGCCATTAGATACGCCGCCGTAAGTTTCGTTCTGATTTATGTAAGCAAGCCTTAAATTTTGAGTAGTGTCTTCTCTTCATAGGTATGTATAACCAAAGATAACATAACAAGTTTTCGTTACAGGTAAAAATATATAGGCAGTTTGGCCAAAAACTATAATACAGGGTGTCCCGCACCTGAGTGGAAGTATCTTAGGGTGTGGTTCCTGGGTATATTCTAAGAAAAAAATTGTATGGGGGGAAAGTTGTATCTCCCCTCCCTGAGGCAGGGGGGCAGTTTCTGAAAAATTGACTTAAAATGCCAAAAAAAACATTAAAAATCAATGAAAGCACATCTAATAATGTGCTATTTTTTTTTGAAAGTTAATAATCCATTCTTGCGTTTGGTTTTTAAATCAAATTGTTTTAGCGAATAGTTTTTGAGAAATTAAATTTCAAAGTCAAATTTGTTTAAAAAAATTGTGATTTTTTTTTTCTTAAGTCAATATTTTTCAAAATTTTACGTAATTAAGTGCTATTTTTGTGTTCAATTTTCATTGCGCTTATTAATTTTTAGTCCATTACCGAAAACCAAATGTAAATATCTATCTTAGTTTTTGAGAAATTAAGAAAAAACGAAACGTACTTTTCCCAAAAAAGCCCGAAAAAATTAATTTATTCATGAATTATTCATAATTTAGCCCTTTTTTCGGGCTTTTTTGGTACAAGTACGTTTCGTTTTTTCTTAATTTCTCAAAAACTAAGATAGATATTTACATTTGGTTTTCGGTAATGGACTAAAAATTAATAAGCGCAATGAAAATTGAACACAAAAATAGCACTTAATTACGTAAAATTTTGAAAAATATCGACTTAAGAAAAAAAAATCACAATTTTTTTTAAACAAATTTGACTTTGAAATTCAATTTCTCAAAAACTATTCGCTTAAACAACTTGATTTAGAAACCAAATGCAAGAAATGGAGTATTAGCTTTCAAAAAAATTATAGCACATTATTAGATGTATTTACGTTGATTTTAAATGTTTTTTTTGCATTGTAAGTCAATTTTTCAGAAACTGCCCCCCCCCCCCCCCTGCCACAGGGAGGGGAGATACAACTTTCCCCCATACAATTTTTTTCTTAAAATATACCCAGGAACCACACCCTAAGATACTTCCACTCAGGTGCGGGACACCCTGTATATATAATAATAGATATATGTAGTATTAGCAGCATAAATGTCTTCAAAATTTAAAACAAATTCATAAATTGCAAGATTATCGTCTTTACTAACAGAAATTTGATGTAGGTAGGTAGATACCTATGTAACTACCTTTTTTTAATAAGAAATCCACACCATATATCTATACATAATGTAGGTACCTATATAAGAAGTAGAAGGTACATGGAGGGCTCACAGCTGTACCAAACCAAGTCAGAAAAAGAAAATTCAAAGATATAAAGAGGTTTATTAAATAAACTGCCATAAATTAATCAATAAGGGTATTCATACAACAGCGTAAAGTCGTCGTAAACGTTGTAAACTTTAAAACTTCGTAATTCTGTCACAATTTGTATGGAAAATTTGACAGATTTACGAAGTTTACAATTTTACGATGTTTACGACGAGTTTACGCTGTTGCATGAATACCCTTAATATTTTACTCGTAAAAAGGAAAAGTCTAAAGTTAATTCTCTAAATTAAATTGTTTCTCATTTAAAAATGAAAGACTTGAGTTGAAAAGTATCCACAAAAATCTGCAAAATAAAAACAAAACATGATTTGGTTCTCTGAGCTCTGAGCCCTCCATATCGATACCTTCCCGTAAGAATGTAGTTAGCGACATTTTCAAAATTTTAAATTAAATTTTTAAAATACCTCTTATTCAGTTATAGTACGGGGTAATTAGATTTCATTATATGGAGCTCTGAGAAATAATTCAAACATGCAGATTGACTTTGATATTCGAAAGGGTATTAGTACACAAGCCGAAAACCACATTTTTCCAGTGGCGATTTCTGGTCTTGAGTTCTGGGTTGGCTACGAATAATCCTTTGATCAAAGCTGAATGTAATAAAAGCAAACATTTTTTATTTTGTTCCTCTATAATGAGTTTTAATTCAACTCATTTATCTATACCTACATAAAATCCAGTCGTCACTCTTTTTTCAAAAAAATTTCAACACCGGTTCCTAAAAAATTTCACTTTTTCTTATCTTCGACAACATTTCTTTTTCTATTGACACATTAGTCCAAATTATAACATATATTTAAACACTTTGAAAAATAAGGATAAAATTATTGTAAATATAGTAAGAAACATGCTTTTAAGCCTTTCGAAGCCTCTTAGCTACTCAAATTTTATGAAAATGTAACCTGTAAACTGTAACGCTCTAAAAAATTGAGGATTAATCTCTCTATATGGCGTTTTTCTTTTTTAACTCAGAGCAGATCAGATCAGATTCAGAAATTGAAAATTTTATTATCTGAGCCCTCTGATTCAATTATTTTTGTGTTTTGAATCTGATCTGATCTGCTCTGAGCTAAAATAGAAAAACGCCATTAGACACCTTATTTTTAAAAATCAAAGCAGTATTTCTCGACTAATAACAAATTTAATGCAGTTGGATCGACAATTTTTGATTTTATTTGGTTTCTACGGCTACCTTGGAAATTATCAAAATGTGAATTTTCTTATAATTAATTAATAAATTGAAAATCAATACTCAAGCTTTTGAGCAACGTAAAGCAATGTTTCATATATCAAATTTTTTATTAGGATTGGTGAAATAGAATTTTGAAAAATAAATCTATTTTGTGGACTTGGTTGATAAATAAGCCATAAAGTTTGCCAAAAGGGGAATTAATTAAGTAGTTTTTAATGTGAGCCTTTTTTAAAAACACATTTTTGATATTTTACTTTCGATTGAGCCTTATAATTTAGATATTTCTGATTGACAAATACTAAATCATAAATAAGGTGTATTTTAGTTCCTTAATATTCAAGTTATGTATTTTTCAGGTAAATGTGCTCGAAAAGCATATATGGGTGATTCTCTGCCAACTGTGATTCTTTTTTTAGAAAATTTTCAAAAATTGAAACTTCTTGGAAACAATTTTTGTTTTGTGTTTGTGGCTTCAGTTAGTCAGAGTATCATATCTGTAAAAGCATTTTGCTACAACTTTAAAAGAACAAAAAATATAGTGAAATGTACTAAAACTTGTATAGACGATAATGACACTCTTTTTCTTTTTTTTCTTTTTAATTTTTTCTCCCTCTTTTTGACCATATTTTTGTTGAGATTCTTGATTTTCTAATAGGTTTTGACCTCTTGACATTTCTACTTCCCTTTTTTTCTTTAAAAAATTATCTCTTTTTCGTTTTTGAAGTCTGTTCTTCTGAATGGCAACCCTTTTCCTTGTACTGGGTTATTACTTAGTTTTTATTGCACGGAATGATTTTTGTTTGGCTCGTCTGAGGTATTGCCACCGTTCTCATAAAGAAAATTGGTAAAAGAAAATATTATTGCAAAGAATTATTTAATTATATTTATTTAAAGCTCAATAAGTATTTAAATGCCACGGTACTGACATCCACGGTACTGACATTTTGACAGTTTATGTAACCTCACTTCTCTATGCTTATGAGAAAAATAATTTCCCGGACAATTTTAATTTGTGCCGTTAAAAGGAATACAAAATTCTGATAACCAACCAGAAACATGTTATAACATGCTTAAAAAATACTACCACGGTACTGACAAATAAATTTGTGACATACTTTCATCGCATGCAAACATATCACTCTTAAAATACAACAACGTACCAAAAACAAAATTACTGTTCTTAAATATACATAAATAGTGTCTCTTTTAGAAAACTACAATACATACGGGTTAAAGCTAAAACAAAATGGCGTTTGAGCGGGAAATCTTTTGAATTAAAAAATAAAACTAAAACCTCGGACAACATTCATTCATGATTATTTTATTCAGCTAGAAGTATTTTGACTTAATTTTTGCATTATTTTGTCAAGCAAGTATTGCACTCAAACTTTTCTAAGGGCAACATTTCTATTCAATGAACCATTTCATTCGAAAACAGTAGACTTAATCGGAAAAACAAGAATCGGACATGCCACGGTACTGACATTTTGACCATACTTTTCCAAGCCATGTCGAAGAAGTTGGAAATTTGGTCATGATATTGAATGTAGATTGTAGTAAATAGCCATTTACACAATCCAAACCAAAAATATATACGAACATTTTACATTAAACAACAAAAAAAGCACTGGACGCAAAGAATCACAGTTGGAACGGAATCACCCATATGTATTTATATAGATGCCCTAAGTTTGTTTCCCCCTAAAATTTCTTGTGAAGTTTTTTATAATTTTGTTTGGCTGAAAATAATTTATATTATTATAATCCATTATTTGACACCTCATTTTGGAATATTAAAAAAAATTACCAATGTTGATAAGTTACATTTATACTGAATTCTTTTAATTATTTTCGCATGCAAAAATTAAAGATATTTTTTTTTGTGTACATTTTTTCTTTGCTTTTCCGTGGTCTACAATGATGTACATATGATACATTAAAATTAAAGTATTTTTAATTGTTAATCGAAAAAAATTCATTAAAATCCGTTGGTAATTAAAAAAGTTATTAACGTTTTAGTGAGGCCGGAACAATGTACAACAAAGCATGTTTTAAATTTATTAAATTCAAAGAATATTTAATTCCTGCTCTGGTGTTGGATATACAACTTTGTGATTACCTACATATATTTAGTCTTCATACTAAATTTAAATACTTGATTAAAATTTGTTTCTATGTTCAATATTTATATGAAATTTTTAGATATTAATGCCATTAAGTAGGTGTAAAAAAACATTACTTCAAATTGTTTTTACATTTTTTTTCATAGTTACCCTGTATAAAATAATAATTTTTTTTATAAATCTAACGATTATCTTACTGACAGTATTTTAAAACCTTAATTATAAAGATTCATGCAGATTTGTTTGAGTAATCATTATATTAATGAAGCTATGTCGACCAGTTTTTTAATTAAAATGCATTTTATTTGTAAAAAATCATTTAAAAAAACTTTAGCACCGCTCATCTAGGTTTGATGGTAAAACATTGTAAAACATAATCTTAGAAGAGAAAAAAAGCAAAAAATAAGCATTTTTTGTTTTTTCAAATTGTGAAATTTTTCATCAACTTTTGAATTTAGAATGCTGCAAATCGAATTGAAGGCAGACTAAATCACCCCTTTAGTATAAAATTTTGTATCCCTTTTCAATGATTTTTTCACTCAATGTAGGGTGTCATTTTGGCTTTATTTAAAGACCTTAACCTTGAAGATCGGATAAGTAGAATGGGAGTTATGATTTTTTCAAGTTAACCATATAAAATTCGGACTAAAACATTTGCTTCAGATAACTAGGTTCTCCACTGGTGGGTACTGGTCGGCAATCAATTCACATTTTTCTACCCAGGCGTTGGCTCTTTCAATAGAGCCAACCTGTGTGGGTTTTTTTGTGGGTCTGTTCTTAAAGATAGAGTGACACAGCACATCGGGAATAATATGTAGTTTGTATGAGATTTGTTGGCGCAAATTTGTGTAGCCAACACGGCCAATAGGCGTGTTTTTTTGGGATTTTATATATAGTACAGTGAGAAATTTCCATAAAAACGCATCCGCAGCGGCCTATATTTTTGTATTTGCAATATGGTACGCCTGAACAGCTGTCACGACACAAAAGTGAATTTTGTGAAAGTTAAAAGTAGAAATAAACCAAAATTATTAACAAAAACTAACATATTTGCAAGTTAAATGGGAAATATAACTATATATTTATATAATTAATGTTTTCAATCAAATGTTTGTGTCCCTTTTTTCTTTATTTGCCATTTTCAGATACGAAAATTGATTTTGCAGCTATAAAAGAAAAGAAAAGGGGTAGGGGTGTGTTGGTAGACTATGGTCAAAGTAAAAAACTAATGATTTAGTCTGCTATTACACGAAGACTTTTTAGTTGAGATTTTTCGAAATTTAATATTGTGAAAGTAAAATCAAATTTTGTTTTCTCATTTGCACTAATTTAATTTTGAAATAAGTCATGACTCAAAAGTCGTCGTATAATAACAGACTCAATACACATGGAGTAGATGACATTATTAGCGATAATTTTATAAATTACAATAAGGACATGATTGTATGGCTAATTTTAATGCATTTACCTAGTTTTCCACTGGAAATTTTTTAACTCACCAATTTTACCGCATTAACTGAGTACATTAGTAGCCAAATAAGCCTGAACCCTCCTTGAACTTCAGTTAGTTTCAGCTGTACTAACTGGTTCAAAATTTGATCCATGGTTCAGCATTTGTGACTCATCGATTTTATCGGATCTACTGAAGTGCAACGATGATTCCAAGGTTCAAGTATGTTGTAATAACAATTTCAAGCTTGACCATTGTTGAACCTCAGTTAAACTGCCGAAATCAGTGAGCTAAAACAATTGAACCACGCATCAAAGCTTGAACCACGTTTATACAAGTAGCCTTTCCACCAAAAGCAGTGACTTAAAATTGCTGAGCATCGTATCAAAATTGAACCATGTCTACACAAACTGGTCCCTATAGAGTATAGACCAAAGGTTTACAAAAAGAGCTTTTCATATGAGCTGCGAATAGTGATTTTTGAAATGGGAATGATCGTGAATTTTGACCTTCCATTCCCTTGAGTAATTTGTTTGGTTGCCTATAGAAGAAAATGTGAAGAAAATGCTTTGTGAAGTGCGTCTTGATGTTGTGGTTTGCGAATTATCGTTTGACAGTCGGCAGAATATATCTTGTTTGTCACTTATAAATAAAAATGCTAAATTTTGCACTTTAAACTAATTTAAGGCAGCGTTTTTTTCTTAGCATAGCATAGGATAGGATCATTTTTTCATTTTGTTGAAAAGGTAAAACAAAACAACCATGTACTTACAAACGAACCTGTTTAGACTGTAATTGCTCACTACACCACCATGACGTAAATTTATGGGTGAAATTTTCTCTTCACCGATTTCTTCTACAAAAACATGGTCTTGTCGAAGTGAAAAGTTACAGTCTAAACAGGGCCATTCATTCAACATAATTCTACTCTACGAACATAGCCATCGAGGATTCGAGAAACATAAAAGTTCCAGTCGTACCAATGACGACACACAAAAATCCTATTCAATTGAGTTCGATACTCGAACAAACGTCAAAAGTTTATCGGCAGCGGGATTCTACTTTAACTTTTATCGGCAGCGATTTTGCGTACGTGCATTTAAGACGAAATTTTAGGGTTGGCGCAGCCAACCTAGCCAACTGAGAGGAATCGCCACTGCATTTTTCACAATTGCACCTAGAGTTATTTGGCCGCCATTTTGTTTTTAACGGCTTTTTTTTTTGTTATCAGAAGTAACTCACGCATTTTTGGCGCTACGAAAAAAAATTGTGAGACAAACTTGTAGAAAATTTAATTGTTTACAAAATATGTTAAGTAACTTTTTTCGAAAAATGCTTTTTTTTTAAAGTTATACTGTATTTTCTTTAAAAAAAAGTAGGGGTTGATTTTGGTATATTCATCATATCTTATTTTCTTGTTCTAAAAAAAAAAATTCGAAATAAAAGTTATAGTCCCTTCAATTATCTATTTTTTTTGACTTAACAGTTTTGTTATACGGCCTACGGTTCTCGCCCTGTAGGTAGGTAGATACCTATGTAACTACCTTTTTTTAATAAGAAATCCACACCATATATCTACATAATGTAGGTACCTATATAAGAAGTAGAAGGTACATGGAGGGCTCACAGCTGTACCAAACCAAGTCAGAAAAAGAAAATTCAAAGATATAAAGAGGTTTATTAAATAAACTGCCATAAATTAATCAATAAGGGTATTCATACAACAGCGTTGTAAACTTTAAAACTTCGTAATTCTGTCACAATTTGTATGGAAAATTTGACAGATTTACGAAATTTACAACTTTACGATGTTTACGACGAGTTTACGCTGTTGCATGAATACCCTTAATATTTTACTCGTAAAAAGGAAAAGTCTAAAGTTAATTCTCTAAATTAAATTGTTTCTCATTTAAAAATGAAAGACTTGAGTTGAAAAGTATCCACAAAAATCTGCAAAATAAAAACAAAACATGATTTGGTTCTCTGAGCTCTGAGCCCTCCATATCGATGCCTTCCCGTAAGAATGTAGTTAGCGACATTTTCAAAATTTTAAATTAAATTTTTAAAATACCTCTTATTCAGTTATAGTACGGGGTAATTACATTTCATTATATGGAGCTCTGAGAAATAATTCAAACATGCAGATTGACTTTGATATTCGAAAGGGTATTAGTACACAAGCCGAAAACCACATTTTTCCAGTGGCGATTTCTGGTCTTGAGTTCTGGGTTGGCTACGAATAATCCTTTGATCAAAGCTGAATGTAATAAAAGCAAACATTTTTAATTTTGTTCCTCTATAATGAGTTTTAATTCAACTCATTTATCTATACCTACATAAAATCCAGTCGTCACTCTTTTTTCAAAAAAATTTCAACACCGGTTCCTAAAAAATTTCACTTTTTCTTATCTTCGACAACATTTCTTTTTCTATTGACACATTAGTCCAAATTATAACATATATTTAAACACTTTGAAAAATAAGGATGAAATTATTGTAAATATAGTAAGAAACATGCTTTTAAGCCTTTCGAAGCCTCTTAGCTACTCAAATTTTATGAAAATGTAACCTGTAAACTGTAACGCTCTAAAAAATTGAGGATTAATCTCTCTATATGGCGTTTTTCTTTTTTAACTCAGAGCAGATCAGATCAGATTCAGAAATTGAAAATTTTATTATCTGAGCCCTCTGATTCAATTATTTTTGTGTTTTGAATCTGATCTGATCTGCTCTGAGCTAAAATAGAAAAACGCCATTAGACACCTTATTTTTAAAAATCAAAGCAGTATTTCTCGACTAATAACAAATTTAATGCAGTTGGATCGACAATTTTTGATTTTATTTGGTTTCTACGGCTACCTTGGAAATTATCAAAATGTGAATTTTCTTATAATTAATTAATAAATTGAAAATCAATACTCAAGCTTTTGAGCAACGTACAGCAATGTTTCATATATCAAATTTTTTATTAGGATTGGTGAAATAGAATTTTGAAAAATAAATCTATTTTGTGGACTTGGTTGATAAATAAGCCATAAAGTTTGCCAAAAGGGGAATTAATTAAGTAGTTTTTAATGTGAGCCTTTTTTAAAAACACATTTTTGATATTTTACTTTCGATTGAGCCTTATAATTTAGATATTTCTGATTGACAAATACTAAATCATAAATAAGGTGTATTTTAGTTCCTTAATATTCAAGTTATGTATTTTTCAGGTAAATGTGCTCGAAAAGCATATATGTATTTATATAGATGCCCTAAGTTTGTTTCCCCCTAAAATTTCTTGTGAAGTTTTTTATAATTTTGTTTGGCTGAAAATAATTACTTATTATAATCCATTATTTGACACCTCATTTTGGAATATTAAAAAAAATTACCAATGTTGATAAGTTACATTTATACTGAATTCTTTTAATTATTTTCGTATGCAAAAATTAAAGATATTTTTTTTTGTGTACATTTTTTCTTTGCTTTTCCGTGGTTTACAATGATGTACATATGATACATTAAAATTAAAGTATTTTTAATTGTTAATCGAAAAAAATTCATTAAAATCCGTTGGTAATTAAAAAAGTTATTAACGTTTTAGTGAGGCCGGAACAATGTACAACAAAGCATGTTTTAAATTTATTAAATTCAAAGAATATTTAATTCCTGCTCTGGTGTTGGATATACAACTTTGTGATTACCTACATATATTTAGTCTTCATACTAAATTTAAATACTTGATTAAAATTTGTTTCTATGTTCAATATTTATATGAAATTTTTAGATATTAATGCCATTAAGTAGGTGTAAAAAAACATTACTTCAAATTGTTTTTACATTTTTTTTCATAGTTACCCTGTAAAAAATAATAATTTTTTTTATAAATCTAACGATTATCTTACTGACAGTATTTTAAAACCTTAATTATAAAGATTCATGCAGATTTGTTTGAGTAATCATTATATTAATGAAGCTATGTCGACCAGTTTTTTAATTAAAATGCATTTTATTTGTAAAAAATCATTTAAAAAAACTTTAGCACCGCTCATCTAGGTTTGATGGTAAAACATTGTAAAACATAATCTTAGAAGAGAAAAAAAGCAAAAAATAAGCATTTTTTGTTTTTTCAAATTGTGAAATTTTTCATCAACTTTTGAATTTAGAATGCTGCAAATCGAATTGAAGGCAGACTAAATCACCCCTTTAGTATAAAATTTTGTATCCCTTTTCAATGATTTTTTCACTCAATGTAGGGTGTCATTTTGGCTTTATTTAAAGACCTTAACCTTGAAGATCGGATAAGTAGAATGGGAGTTATGATTTTTTCAAGTTAACCATATAAAATTCGGACTAAAACATTTGCTTCAGATAACTAGGTTCTCCACTGGTGGGTACTGGTCGGCAATCAATTCACATTTTTCTACCCAGGCGTTGGCTCTTTCAATAGAGCCAACCTGTGTGGGTATTTTTGTGGGTCTGTTCTTAAAGATAGAGTGACACAGCACATCGGGAATAATATGTAGTCTGTATGAGATTTGTTGGCGCAAATTTGTGTAGCCAACACGGCCAATAGGCGTGTTTTTTTGGGATTTTATATATAGTACAGTGAGAAATTTCCATAAAAACGCATCCGCAGCGGCCTATATTTTTGTATTTGCAATATGGTACGCCTGAACAGCTGTCACGACACAAAAGTGAATTTTGTGAAAGTTAAAAGTAGAAATAAACCAAAATTATTAACAAAAACTAACATATTTGCAAGTTAAATGGGAAATATAACTATATATTTATATAATTAATGTTTTCAATCAAATGTTTGTGTCCCTTTTTTCTTTATTTGCCATTTTCAGATACGAAAATTGATTTTGCAGCTATAAAAGAAAAGAAAAGGGGTAGGGGTGTGTTGGTAGACTATGGTCAAAGTAAAAAACTAATGATTTAGTCTGCTATTACACGAAGACTTTTTAGTTGAGATTTTTCGAAATTTAATATTGTGAAAGTAAAATCAAATTTTGTTTTCTCATTTGCACTAATTTAATTTTGAAATAAGTCATGACTCAAAAGTCGTCGTATAATAACAGACTCAATACACATGGAGTAGATGACATTATTAGCGATAATTTTATAAATTACAATAAGGACATGATTGTATGGCTAATTTTAATGCATTTACCTAGTTTTCCACTGGAAATTTTTTAACTCACCAATTTTACCGCATTAACTGAGTACATTAGTAGCCAAATAAGCCTGAACCCTCCTTGAACTTCAGTTAGTTTCAGCTGTACTAACTGGTTCAAAATTTGATCCATGGTTCAGCATTTGTGACTCATCGATTTTATCGGATCTACTGAAGTGCAACGATGATTCCAAGGTTCAAGTATGTTGTAATAACAATTTCAAGCTTGACCATTGTTGAACCTCAGTTAAACTGCCGAAATCAGTGAGCTAAAACAATTGAACCACGCATCAAAGCTTGAACCACGTTTATACAAGTAGCCTTTCCACCAAAAGCAGTGACTTAAAATTGCTGAGCATCGTATCAAAATTGAACCATGTCTACACAAACTGGTCCCTATAGAGTATAGACCAAAGGTTTACAAAAAGAGCTTTTCATATGAGCTGCGAATAGTGATTTTTGAAATGGGAATGATCGTGAATTTTGACCTTCCATTCCCTTGAGTAATTTGTTTGGTTGCCTATAGAAGAAAATGTGAAGAAAATGCTTTGTGAAGTGCGTCTTGATGTTGTGGTTTGCGAATTATCGTTTGACAGTCGGCAGAATATATCTTGTTTGTCACTTATAAATAAAAATGCTAAATTTTGCACTTTAAACTAATTTAAGGCAGCGTTTTTTTCTTAGCATAGCATAGGATAGGATCATTTTTTCATTTTGTTGAAAAGGTAAAACAAAACAACCATGTACTTACAAACGAACCTGTTTAGACTGTAATTGCTCACTACACCACCATGACGTAAATTTATGGGTGAAATTTTCTCTTCACCGATTTCTTCTACAAAAACATGGTCTTGTCGAAGTGAAAAGTTACAGTCTAAACAGGGCCATTCATTCAACATAATTCTACTCTACGAACATAGGTATCGAGGATTCGAGAAACATAAAAGTTCCAGTTTTTGTTATCAGAAGTAACTCACGAATTTTTGGCGCTACGAAAAAAAATTGTGAGACAAACTTGTAGAAAATTTAATTGTTTACAAAATATGTTAAGTAACTTTTTTCGAAAAATGCTTTTTTTTAAAAGTTATACTGCATTTTCTTTAAAAAAAAGTAGGGGTTGATTTTGGTATTTTCATCATATCTTATTTTCTTGTTCTAAAAAAAAAATCGAAATAAAAGTTATAGTCCCTTCAATTATCTACATTTTTTGACTTAACAGTTTTGTTATACGGCCTACGGTTCTCGCCCTGTAGCGCATATTAGTAATAGAAAACTGTATAGAATCATATATTTTTAACTACTTGACTTCTGCTTTCCTACAAAATGTTCCTTGTAAATTTTTTCTATAAGTACTTTTTTAAAATTATACTGCATTTTGTTAAAAAAAGGGTTTCTTTTCAATTTATTTTTTATAAAAAAATAAATGTCGAAATAAAAGTTGTAGGTAGACCTTTCAATTATCTATATTTTTTGCCTTAATATTTTTTTCTTGTGCGGTATACCTTATGATATGATTTGTTAATAGTTAAATTACTTGCGTATAGTTTAACTATATTTCCGAATTGTAAAATTAACTAATATCGCACTCTAATCGAGAAATGACTTCAGAACTTTTGTGGGGAATTACATGGAAATTCCCAAATTAATATCTTAATTTTATAAAATAATGCTAATTTTATGTTAGATAAATGTAAGATAATTTTATCGACTGGGTTTAAATGGATGTAACTTCAAAGCGGCTGTATTTACGATAAAACATATCAAGACCTTTTGTGTAGAAAGTTCAATTTTCTATAAGAAAAACGTTAGTAGTTAGTTTAAATACTTGTTATTATGCATAAAGTTATAAAATTCCAAATACAAACAGGAGTTTTCTCCCATACAAATCGTATGGAAAATCGAAATCTGCGACGAGGCATGTCTAAACATAATTTTTAAGAGCCCACATTTTCACAGACATCTTTTTTCGCTTAACTGAAACTTTTGAGCCTGTTTGGAAGAAAACTTTTTTTTGGAAACAGTCTAATAATTATGATAAATCAGATTCTATTTCTTTGTTGTTCGCTCGTTTTTGTAGTGAAAAACTCCATGTTGAGGGTGGGGTGGAAATGAGTTATGTCGTCAATTATTTGTTTGAGAATAGCCAATTATGATACGAATATAACAAAACAAAATTATAACAAAAATAAAACATCCAATCCTGTACGGATTTCTTGAATATACATAATGCGCTACAGAAGTATACCGCATAAGAAAAAAAAAATATTGAGGCAAAAAATATAGATAATTGAAAGGTCTACCTACAACTTTTATTGCGACATTTATTTTTATATGATAAATTGTTGAATAAAACACAACATCCCTGTTCAATATAATGTATACCACTTAAAACTAAGCTTTTGTTATCATTGTCATATTTTTATGTCATAATCTAACCTGAAATGTAACATACTGAATTTCTATCTTTTTTTAATAAATTGAAGTCATCGAGAAAGTTTGTAATCCATTTATTTCTAAGGGTTCATTTATAACTTCTACCATAAATTGAAAAGAAACCCTTTTTTAACAAAATGCAGTACAATTTTAAAAAAGTGCTTATCGAAAAAAGTTACAAGAAACATTTTGTAAGAAATTAAATGTTATACAAGTTTGTTCTACAACTTTTTTGTCTGGCATAAATAAAAAGTGATTAACTTGCGAAGATATAAAAACGTTAAAAACAAAATGGTGGCTAAATGACTCTACGGGCAGTTGTGAAGAATGATGTTTTCGGCTCGAGTACTAATGGGTGATTTTTTAAGAGGTTTAGAACTTTAAAAAAAAAAACACAAAAAATTCGAAAAAATGAATGAAATATTTATTTGAATCGATAGTTTGAACCTTGCAATTTAATGTTTAAAGATAATTTCATGCAAATGTTGACCGCGACTGCGTCTCAGGTAGCCCATCCGCTGAGTCCAATTTTGGCATACTCTTTCACAGATATCGGCCGGTATCTCACGAATGAATGCATGGATGTTGGCTTCCAGTGCGTCAATCGAAGCGAGCTTGTCCCTATAGACATTAGCCTTGACATACCCCCACAAAAAATAATCTAATGGTGTCAAATCGCACGATCTAGGCGGCCAATTGACCAACCCGAAACGTGAAATTAACTGTTCAACAAACTCGCCTCGCAATTGCGCCATTGTTTCGCGTGCTGTGTGGCATGTGGCACCGTCTTGTTGAAACCACATATCATGCAAGTCAAGAACTTCCATTTCGGGCAAAAAAAAGTTTGTTATCATCGCTCGGTAGCGTTCACCATTGACAGTAACGACATTTCGCGGTCTTCTGTCACACTAGCTGATACGGCCGCAATATTTTCTTCACTACGCACAGTACGTAAACGTGTTGGTGGTTTAATGTCCAACAAAGTAAATTTGGTGCGAAATTTGGTCACAATCTTCCGAATAGACTGCTCAGAAGGTCGAGAATGCCGACCATAAAATGGAAGCAGCGCGCGATGAACATTTCGAACCGAGCACGAATTTTGATAGTAAAATTCAATAATTTGCAAGCGTTGTTCATTTGTAAGACGATCCATGGTTAAGTTGCAAACCAAACTGAAGCTGTTTGACAGTGACACAAGGTACTAAACACACGTCAGCTGTCAAAACCAGTGTTGCCAAAACCAAACCAGCTAAAAAATCACCCGTTAGTTTAGTTTCGAACCTCGAGGTTTCTATTTACCAGCAGAAGTCAAGTAGTTAAAAATATATGATTCTATACAGTTCTCTCCTACTAATATGCGCTACAGGGCGAGAACCGTAAGCCGTATAACAAAACTATTTAGGCAATAAATATAGATAATTGAAGGGACTAGGTATAACTTTTATATCGATTGTTTTTTTTTTTTTAGAACAAGAAAATAAGATATAATGAATATACCAAAATCCCCTACTTTTTTTAAGAAAATGCAGTATAACTTTTAAAAAAAAGCACTTATTGAAAAAAGTTACTTAACATAGACAATTAAATTTTCTACAAGTTTGTCTCACAATTTTTTTTCGTAGCGTCAAAAACGCTTGAGTAACATCTGATAACAAAAAAAGCCGTTAAAAACAAAATGGCGGCCATATGACTCTAGGTGCAATCGTGAAAAATGTGGTTTTCGGCTCGTGTACAATATCAAAGTCAAACTGCATGTTTGAATTATTTCTCAGAGCTCCATATAATGAAATCTAATTACCCCGTACTAGTTCGCAATTTTTGTTTTCTCTCGATAGCATAATTGATACTTAAAGAGAGTTGATTGACAATTTTTGAGTATCAATATCTTTATTTTGCCCAGTTTTGCAAATTGCAAACAAATAGTCGTAAATTACGAAATCCCGAGCCAAGGTATAAATCGGGATTCATTTTTCGTAATTTGCAGCTCATTTTTCTTGATATGATCCAAGAATTCTTTCCGTGCACATTTTGGAGTAGGAATCTCTTGATTGGATTCCTGAAGACTTTTAACCGATGCGATACACGCTTTGAATCGTGTGATTCTCCACAAAGTACGCATCTGCTACCATATGCACAACATTCTCCAGAATGTCCAAATCTTTGACATCGAAAACATCGTATTATGCTACATTTCCACCTAGCGCTAATCTGAGATTTAATGAGATTAACCTTAAATCTCCTTTAAATCTCGTACATTTACCATACAAATTTATTTCGTAAATCTTGAAGATTAGAAATTAATCTTGTTAAATCTTCCTAGGACAATAGTTTTACAAATCGAACTAACCTATTTTTACATGGTGCTGAACGATTCATTCGAGAATCGCATTCAGTTCTTCATTGTTTCACACGAATCAAACATTCTGTCTCATTCGCACTTCATAAGAAAAATTGGAACGCCATTAGCATTTTTGAAGGTGCTGTCAAATTTAATCTTTTTTAAATCTTTTTGTGCGGTGGATAACACCAAAAGATTTATTAAATCTTATCTGAGATAAACCTTTGGTGGAAACATAGCATTACAGACTTGGCGTGTGGGTTTTCCCAATATATGCGTTGGAAGAGTAAGTACCTAATACTTGTAAGATCTTTGGTGGATTCACCTGGATCTAGTTGGACTGAAAAAATGTTCAATTTTACATTCTGCTCTTTAGTTCTAGCCGTCGAAAATGGAGAAATTTTATAAATTTTAAGGTTAGGAGAAGCCGCAATTAAAGCCTGTTTAACCATATAGGAGTGTCTCCATCGAGACCCACGGTTGCCGTTTTGGTAGGATCCTACCAAACTTGGTAGGATTTTCAGCTTTGGTAGGTTGGTAGGCTAAAATCCGATTTGAAAGGTTTTTTCATAAAACTCTTGAGCATAATGTAAAACATTGTTCAAACTTAAAAATTGAGATAGTTTCTGATCAACTCAAAAAATGTCACATAAAATCAAGTAAACAGAGACTTGAATCAATTGGCGTTCATCTGCCTATGTTTCTAAGAACAAATGTGATCTAATTTCATTGAAAAATCCTTATTTCATTTCACAATGATAAAATTTTTAAAATCAAAGGGCACGGTAGTGCCCAGCCAAGTTCGCGGAACTACACCTTTTTTACAGGAACAAACTCAGGCGATTTTCAACCCCCCTCTAACTTCAGTACCAATAGAGTCAGAAACTTCAAATCCGCAGTATTTGCTGAGCTGATCAAACACAGGTGGCTCACCAAATTTCAACTCTTTAGCATTAGTAGTTCCCAAGATATAGGACTTCAAAAATCGCAAAAACCGTAACTGACTGACTCACTGACCCACTGACAGATCATCAAAATTATGGAGCACTTCCCGACATCGTAGAAACTTGAAATTTCGCGAAACGGTAGGCCTTGTGGTACATACAAAGGAACAAATCGAAAATCTGCAATTTTCTATTCAGGGGGCGTGGCATCCACCCACTTTCTTAAATATTCTATAAATTATATGGAGCCTTTATGATTGTTGTAGAACAATGAAAATTGGTAAGTCGGTAGGGTTTGAGGTACTTAGAAAGAAAAAAATTGAAAAATTGAATTTTCCATACAGAGGGCGTGGCATCCACCCACATTCTTAAAAATTCTTATAAATTATATGGAGCACTTCCGATTGTTGTAGAACGATGAAAATTGGTAAGTCAGTAGGGCTTAAGGTACTTAGAAAGAAAAAAATTGAAAAATTGGAATTTTGCATTCAGGGGCGTGGTATCCACCCACATTCTTAAAAATTCTTATAAATTATATGGAGCACTTCCGATTATTGTAGAAACATGAAAATTGGTAGGTCGGTAGGCCTTGAAGTACTTAGAAGAAAAAAAAATCAAAAAATTGGAATTTTCAGTTCAGGGGGCGTGGCATCCACCCACATTCCCAAAAATTCTTGTAAATTATATGAAGCAATTCCGATTGTTGTAGAACGATGAAAATTGGCAGGTCGGTAGGGCCTAAAGTACTTAGAAAGAAAAAATTGAATAATTGGAATTTTGCATTCAGGGCGCGTGGCATCCACCCACATTCTTAAAAATTCTTATAATTATATGGAGCACTTCTGATTGTTGTAGAACGATGAAAATTGGTAGGTCGGTAGGACTTGAAGTACTTAGAAAGGAAAAAAATCCAAAATTTGGAATTTTCCATTCAGGGGGGGTGCCATCCACCTATTTATGAGAATTGCTTTTATTTGTATGGAGCACTTTCGGCTGTCGTAGAATTATGAAACTTTGTAGAGCGGTAGGGCTTGACTTTCACCTGGCAAAATAAATCTTTGCAAAAAGGAGTGAAATCACAACAAAAACATAAATGTTAAAAAAGGAGCCAAGTTCTTATGTGTACAAGAACCTGTGCGTAAAAAGTCAGCCAAAAAAAGTAATGAGATCTAAAATATATGCCAAGTTTTAAGTATATGAAGTTTAATATCAAATATCTCAAATAGAGTAATATCGAAACGGTTCCAAATCATGACAGAAATTTGGTAATTAATGATTACTGATTAAAATTTGGTGGATTTTACTTGGCAAGTTTTCTCTTAAATACTTACTTAATCACAAATTTAAAATGTATGAAAACTTGACACAGTGAACCCACCAAATTTTAATCAGTAATCATTAATTACCAAATTTCTGTCATGATTTGGAACCGTTTCGATATTACTCTACTTGAGATATTTGATATTAAACTTCATGAACTTAAAACTTGGCATATATTTTAGATCTCATTACTTTTTTTGGCTGGCTTTGTATCTAGTGTTGAATATGCAAAACCACGTAGACTTTCTACAGAACTAGGTAATTTGAAATAATAACATTTTCACCCCCACTCTCAGGTCTTCCATATCCATTTATTTTCTTGGAGACATCATATCAACAATTTTGTAACATTTCCTATTACATACATATATAGTAATATATTTAACCAATAAGGTCGCGAACTCTTTTTGATATAAGTAATTCATTGATGAAAATTCAACTAACACATACAAATCGTAGCTCACACATATTCTACTTCCTTAAAACAAATAAGCAAATGAATTTCTTTTAAAAATTACACTTACATTACATACATACATTTCTTAAAAATATCTATGCATTCATTATTTGATTTTTATTTTAGCTCCGCCTCCTGCACGGCTTTCTTGATCAAAATAAAAGATTTACTATATTGAACTATGTAAAGTTTTGATTTTAGTGGGTTTCTGACCTCTTAAAGGAAAGGTTGTGTGTACTCAAGCTTAAGAATATTTAAATGCAAAAATATTACATTCAAAAATTATTCTGTATAATATGTATATTAGCAGTAGGTACAAGGTACCTTCATTCTTAAGAGAATGTACCTACCATTCATGAAACATTGCAAAAACCTTTCATTTATAATGAGATTGGATCAAAAGAAATTAAAACCTATACTTATACCGATAAAAAATATATAGAATTGAGGATATTTAGGTACCTACTTTTATTAAACTTAAAAATATATGTACAAAGTTTGGCACGATCTTTACATAATTGCACTGAATTTTTAAGGTAGGTATTTCTTAATGCTGGATCTAGTGAGCCCAAGACCAAGGCGATACGACCACCCTTTATTATTACCACCCATTATTCATTAACAAAGCGTGGGTCGTGGAAGTACCACAAATTCGGAATTTTCACCAAACGTCAGTTTCGCAAATCTTTTTGAAAACTTGGTGAAAACGAACGTTTCTTGTTTTCACCAAGGGCCTTTTACGAGGGTCGTTTGCTTTCAATAAACGACTTTTGTCGAAATCGATCATCAAAAAAAATAATTTTGATGTTGAAAATCTTAATTGCCTATCGTGAACGAAATTTCTCATTGTGACCTGTTAACGAAAAATTTGATTAAGAAAGATTAGTCGTAATCGTAAGCAAGACACTCGTAATCACAGCCCAAGTTCTGCTTCCATAACCATAACTGTGGAACAAGAGGGAATAGTTCCTGCGTTATATCTTTCACTTTTAATAAAATTGTACCTACTAAACAAAAAATTGTACATTTATAAAAATAAAAAAACTGTTTGTTGTTCATCATTTACATAAACATGCATTGCCTGATTATCTGATGTGAAAAAAATAATATTTTCAATAATTTGAGAAATTTTCCTTATAGCTAATTTTGCCTTAAACTTCTCTATAACGAACGAATTTTTTGGCCCCTTGAGGGTTCGTTATAAAGAAGTTTGACTGTATATAGATTTTATTTACTAAGTGGTAATGAATAATGGATAATAATTAAGGGTGGTCGTATCCAGCATTAAGAAATACCTACCTTAAAATTCAGTGCAATTATGTAAAGATCGTGCCAAACTTTGTACATATATTTTTAAGTTTAATAAAAGTAGGTACCTAAATATCCCTCAATTCTATATATTTTTTATCGGTATAAGTATAGGTTTTAATTTCTTTTGATCCAATCTCATTATAAATGAAAGGTTTTTGCAATGTTTCATGAATGGTAGGTACATTCTCTTAAGAATGAAGGTACCTTGTACCTACTGCTAATATACATATTATACAGAATAATTTTTGAATGTAATATTTTTGCATTTAAATATTCTTAAGCTTGAGTACACACAACCTTTCCTTTAAGAGGTCAGAAACCCACTAAAATCAAAACTTTACATAGTTCAATATAGTAAATCTTTTATTTTGATCAAAGAAAGCCGTGCAGGAGGCGGAGCTAAAATAAAAATCAAATAATGAATGCATAGATATTTTTAAGAAATGTATGTATGTAATGTAAGTGTAATTTTTAAAAGAAATTCATTTGCTTATTTGTTTTAAGGAAGTAGAATATGTGTGAGCTACGATTTGTATGTGTTAGTTGAATTTTCATCAATGAATTATTTATATCAAAAAGAGTTCGCGACCTTATTGGTTAAATTATATTACTATATATGTAATAGGAATGTTACAAAATTGTTGATATGATGTCTCCAAGAAAATAAATGGATATGGAAGACCTGAGAGTGGGGGTGGAAAATGTTATTATTTCAAATTACCTCTGTAGAAAGTCTACGTGGTTTTGCATATTCAGCACTAGATTTTAAGGTCAAACCATGGAGCCCAAAATTTATGATTGCAACAGTAAATGAGCCCATAAGAAGCACTAGGTTTCTGCATCATTAGATTTTTGAATTTCCGTTGTGGTGGAAGCAGCTTCATACAAGTGACGTCATCATATTTCGATTTTTTGTCTGTAAAAACCAAACCGTTGGGGATAGAAGAACAAAATTTTATAATCTCTCAAATTACTTAGTTTTACGTCTTATACATTTTTTTATTTTTGTTTTCAAAGGTCGTATATAAAAAATCTACGCAGCTCGCTTGATATCGAAGCAAATTGAACAAGAAATTTTGCCCATAGATTTATGAAAAAACTGAGTTTTCGAGAAATTAAGAAAAAACTGAATTTTACCGCCTTTTACCCCCCATACAAAAATTTTGCCCCGGCCCAAATTTAAGGAAATTTTAGGAAATGCTTATGACGTCTCTCCACCAAAATTCAGCTTTGTTGGAATTTTTTCGAAGTGAAAGTCTAATTTTCAGGGGCTATAGAGGTTTCGGTTCAAAATAACGGTTCTTGCCATACAACCCTTAAAGAAAAACTTGTATATCCCCAAAACGGTTCTAACGGAGGGTTACCATACGTCCCCCTTTTTGAGCGTTTGTACCAATTTTGTATCTCAAAAATGATTTCGTCCCCCAAACTGAAAATGTGGAAGGGGGACACAAAAAATGTCTTTGATTTTTTACTAACGGCTCCAACGGTTTTAAGCAATTTTGTTATTAAAGAACTTTTAAGATGTTAATAATATTGCATATCAAAATTTTGAAAAAAAGAAGTTTTGGATTTGATAAAAATTATTACTTTTTGGAATATTTAATATTTCAATGCTTTTTTTCTCTATAGTATTTCCTGTAATTACTTTGCCATTTTCCAAAGTTCTTAAGTTCCAAGCAGCTTGAACATAAGTGGAAATACGTGCGATCCAGTCGTACGTTTTTCTTATGTGGTATTTGGTACAAATGTGATAAGGATAACTCAAATCCATTTTACATCAAGCTAGAGGCTAAACGAGTTAACCGATTTTCTTCAAAATTAAAATATTTATGAATATGTTCCCAAAAAAATTTGCATAAGGCTTGAAGAAAACTGGTTAACGGTTTTAAGGGACAAACAACAGAGAGTTTGACAACAATTGTTCAAAATTGAAAGCTAAATATTTCATCCATGCACACTTTTTCCCTCCGACCAATAGGCATTGAAATAAATCGATGTAAAAAATGTACGTCAAATTTTACACCTGTTCGTCACGTGTTTAGGTAGGCAGACAAACGGCTAATGGTTCAACACCTTAAATGCTATTACTGATATGACTTACCAGTTTACGCAAATGACTTGACTTTTTATGTCGTTGGCTCTCAGTCTATATGGTCAATTGTTTAAGAAAGAAAACTACAAAAAAAATTGTTTACTTTCATTGCGATTTATTCTGATTGTTTAGTTTTGTATCGAAAAATTTCTTAGTGCGACTTTTTTTCCTCGTGTCCCTTTTTTATACGACCTTTTCAAATTCGTCAGCGGCAACACTGGGTGGAACTCGAATTTTTGTTCTAGCTCATCATACCTACAACAATTTCGGTTTTTTTTTTAAATTTTCTGGAAAATGGATTTCACAATTGTGAAAAAACCTGGTACCTCTAATGTGTTTGAGGTTTCTACCAAAGAAAATTTGCAGAACGGAAATAGAGTTTTTTTATTTGGTAGGTTTTTATTCGTTTTGTTAGGTTTTTTTGGAAAATTTGGTAGGATTTTTTTTTTACAAGCGGCAACCGTGTCGAGACCCTTCAACAAGATTGTAACGCATTTATTTTCTTTGCGAGAGAATGAGAACGCACCAATGCCAGTTTCACGTATTTTTTCCATAATCAATGTGTGTAGGAACATCAGAATTGTTAACATAGACCTTCGTTTTTTTATAGCCAACATTCACATTTATGTTTAAGATCAGAAATTTTACATTCTGTAGCTGCAAGTGCAACCACATCACTCAAAAGCTCACAGTTAGCACCAAAAATAAATATTGGTGGGCAAAACGATATATTTTTTACAACACATTGATTAGTATTATTTGATGAAAAAGTGTTAGTCATATTATTAGTAGGCTTATCACTAACTTTTTTTTTTATATTTTGCGCGCACTAAAGGGGTTATGACTACCCTTAAGATGATTATAGTACACAGTACGAGCGTTAGGAAAATGAGGAAGGATTTAACAGGAGATACCGATGCACATTGGTTTTGAAGTTTTGAATATTAAAATGGGGGGGGGGGGGGGGGGAATGGAGCCTGGTAAAGCATTCCACATTCTTGTTGTGCGACTGAAGAAAGAATCTCTGAACTTTACAGTACGTCCGAAGTTGGGCTCAAGGGTAAACTGATGAGCATTCCCAAAAGCGCGAGTATTACGGTTGAATTGTTTTAGGGGAGGAATGCAACTGGCTATTTCACTAGAACATTGTTTATAAATATAGCGATAGAATAATGAGAGACATGAAACACTGCGACGCACAGTGGGATGAGAAGCGATTCTAGCGCGCCAAAAGTATTCTTGGGGTAATTATATGGAATAAAGACCTAATTTTGATAAGCTTTTATAATTTTGAGGTCGTTGCAGCCGTTTTTAATATTTTTCCAGGGTGGTGTCAAAAATTAGGGACAAGAAAGTGGCAAAAAGAAAATTTAATCAGTGTTCGAAAAAAAGGTGTCCCTTAATGCAGGATTATTTGAGAAATGATTCTTAGGCTCTTCTAAAAAAATTGTATGAGGTGGGGGGTCTGTTTCCCCCCGTTTTGGTGGTAGGGGCAATTTTCTAAAAAAAATTACTTGAAATAGACAAACAAATATTAAAAAACAACAGCAAAAGTTTGAATGTCTTTTCTTTTCTGCAAGTATTCTTTCACAATTTAATAGGATTTATAGTCTTTTTGTTTATAATCGATAATCCGGTGGATACAATTTAATTACAGTCGACTCCCTCTTAGTCGAATTTGCACGGGATATCAAAATCAGTTCGAGTTAGAGAGAGTTTTGCAAAAAATTCGAGTTAGAGAGAAATATTATATGGTTTAAAGTTTAAGGGAAATAAAAATTAGGGCGAAAAAGTTCGAGTTAGAGGGAAATTCGACTTAGAGGGAGCCGACTGTATTTAATTAATATGTATTATTTTTAATCAAATTTGAGTGTTCATCAAATAAAACAACCCAAAAAACGCAGACAACACTCGCGACAACTTATTATAACGGAGTACATTAACGACCTTGAGTCACCAGAGAGAGCAATTTGACTTTCGTGGCTAACGTTATCTCTTATTAAAAGTTAAATAAAATTGTTAGTTGGTGGTAGTTGGTAGCGATTTTTATAGGAGTGTAAGTATACCTACATATTGGACTAGCTAATGGAAGTATAGGTAAGAGGTTCCATGGCGTTCCGGATTTTTGGCAGACTATACAAACAAAAAAATGATAAAAAAATTGTTTAAATAAAATGATTTAAATAACAAACAACCAGTGAATTAATTTTATTGGAATTGATTGTTTATAATAATGGCACTATTGGTTAACAAGAAAAAAAAATCTAGCAGATATCCATCCTAAAATAGGATCAATATCGACATTTTAAAAAAGCAGTAATTTGACTTCATAATTAAGATTATTCATTACCTTCTAAGAAACGAGGAATAAAAAAAAAGTGCTTGACGTTTTACAAAAACTGGCTCTCGATTTTTTCACGCCCAGGTATTGACAAATCACTAGGCTCTGTTTCTACAAACTCCGTAACTGCCCGAAATTGTCGATCGTCTCTAATGGAGATGGCAGAACAGTTCAACATTCACCTTTTCTGAGTGCCGGGACACAGAGATATTCCAGGAAACTGTAAAGCCGATGAACTCGCCAGGAAGGGAACTACTACACCAATATTACCTGACAGGGTGAATATTGGAATACCAATCGCTACTTGTAAACTTATGCTTAAGCAAGATTCCATGTTGATGACAAACAGCAGATGGACAGGTATCACTACTTGTCTGGCGACAAAACGGATCTGGCCAACACTGGATCCGAAGCGATCAAAATGTTTGTTATCTCTTAGTAGATTGCATATTAGCTCCACAATTGGTGTCATAACTGGACACTGCCTCATAGGCAAACACGCCAATAGACTAGGCGTTCTTTCAAATGACTTCTGCAGAAGCTGCATGGACGAGGAGGAGGAAGAAACTATCCCACACCTTCTTTGTTCATGCCCTGCTCTTTCTCAAAGACGTAAAATATACTTAGGAAATTTTTTCTTTGACGATCCCAGTGATTTAAATAAAATCGACATTCACAGTCTCCATCGCTTTATTAAAAGCTCCAATTGGTTTAATTAGCGAGGGTCATCTCGCAGTCTTTATGTGGTATCACAATGGGCCTATTCTGGCCTAAGTGTGTCAGTAGTTTTCCTGGCAGCCACCTTAACCTAACCTAACCTAACCTAGGTATTGACACCATTCCCTGAAAAAATTACACATTTTGGAGACCATTTTTTATACCACTTATGGCGCGCTAGAATCACTTCTCATCCCACTGTGCGACGCACGGTGTTTCAGAGATGTTATTGATTGCGTTATTGATGAATCACCTATCATTTTTAAGGCTCTATTTTGGATTCTATCCAAGAGATTCAAGTGAGTTATAGGAGCACCTGCCCAGATGTGGGAGTTGTATTCAAGCTTAGGTCGGATGAAAGCTTTATAGATTGTAGCCAGATCAGAAGGAGAGAAAAATTTCTTGCATCGTCGAAGAAAACCCAAACACTTAGCAGCGTTTTCAGCAATGTCGAATATGTGGTTACTCCACAGAAGGTGATCTGTGATGCACATACCGAGGACTGAAAGCTCTTCGGTTTCTTCGATGCAAGTGCCACTCATGGATAGCGGCATAGGGGGTGGGTTCCGCTTTAACGACAAAAGACAGCATTGAGTTTTTGAAGCATTAAATGCTACGCGAATTTTGATTCCCCATTGAACAATGCTGTCGAGATCAGAATTTAATGAGCTAATCATACGCTGCCGTTGAAGGTCCACATCCGAAGGACAAGGATGTGAATCTGAAAACGAATATGAAAAGCTGAGGTACTGTCGTCAGCAAAACAGTTTAATGGATTAGAAGTTTCAGACAAGAGATCGTTGATGAAGATAAGAAAGAGAGTCGGAGACAAAACGGAGCCCTGGGGCACACCAGCATTTATTTTATGAATATCAGACCATCCAATACAACTTGTATTGAGCGGTCCGAAACGTAGTTTCTAATCCAGCGAAGAAGAGATTCATCGATACCAAATGCACGCATTTTCGATAAGAGAAAGATATCAAGTGCAACAATCTTACTTTCTCCAAAACGATGTAAAGATTTGTTCCACTGCTCGGTGAGATATACCAGCAGATCACCAGTGGACCTATTGCTACGAAATACGAAAGCCTTACTGCCGGTCATTAAGAAGCTTCCGTTCTTCGAGATATTTCTTAAGCTGATAGTTTATCAGCGTTTCCATGACCTTGGAAAGAAGGGACGTAAGTGCAATTGGGCGATAATTAGTGGGTGAAGAAGATTCGCCTTTTTTAGGGACAGGCAGGACAAATGCTGTTTTCCATCCACTCGGGAAGAGACCTATAGAGTAGGACAGATGGAAAAGCTTACGCAGTGGCTTTGCCAGCGTAGAAGAACATCTCTTCAGAACAATAGGAGGGATACTATCCGGTCCAGCGGATTTGTGTATATCAAGATCTTTAAGGACTCTTGCAACTGCACGAGTGCGAAAGAAGATTAGTCCCATGAAATCGTTAGCGCTCTCAAGTACAGGCGGAGTCATAACACTCACTGGCAGCGTCGAATTAACAGCAAACTGTGCTGCAAGCAAATTCGCTTTATCTAGTGAGCTGACGTAGGGAGTGTTATTGAAGCCGAGCGTTGGAACCGAAGATGAAGTAGTATTGCGAAAGTTTTTAACAAATCACCAAACATTTTTACTACCTTTGGGGCATTGTAGTATTTTTTGCCGAAGTTTTTGGTCATGCAAAAATTTGGTTCTTTGAATATGAACGTTACAGGTCTTCCTAGCTTGTTTGAACTTATTTCGGTTTTCCTCAGTAGGGTTGGCTTTATAACAACGGAAACTTACATCTCTAACCCTGATAACCTCTTTACAGCTCGAATCAAACAATGAATTTTCTTTCGGTCTGATAGACTTTATCCTATTCGGAATAAAGTTTCTCATAGTGACCAGTTAAAGTTTCTGCAGAAATCATTGAGACCGTCCCAGTTGGCTTTCTCGTATTGCCAAACGGTTCTCTTTGGGCTTTGTTCTTTAACTGGGTTTTGTTGGCACGAGAAATTGGTAGATATGACACAATGGTCTGACGTGCCTAGAGGCGATAATACACTAATAGTATATTTATCAGGGTCAGAGGTAAGAAACAAGTCTAGAGTGTTCCCGTGTTGACCTGCAACGTCAGGGATTCGAGTTGGCTCGACAACAAGCTGGGTTCGTTGGTTTAACTCAGCGAAGACCTCAATATACCTTCCTTCGGGTGTTGTCTGACCCGAAAAGCGAAGCCAACTAGAATTGTGTACATTGAAATCGCCCGTAATGACGATTTCAGTGTGAGGATAATGGGAAACAATTCTTTGGATGGAGTCGAACAGAGCATCAAATTCGTTAAAAGTTGAATTTCTGTCCAGATTTGGACTTCGATAAATAAAACAGGTATGTATGATGTGCTTATTAACCGAAAATTTAAACCACATGAAATTGAAGTTTGTGTTTGAGCACAAGCCATATTGTGGTTGAAGTTGGTACGCAACATCATTTCTTATGTAGATAGCGAGACCGTGATGGGAAAAGAATAATGGCACTAAGTTATACCCATGTAGGTTAAATTCCGTATGATCGGTATTATCTCCTACCTGAGTTTCACTCAGTGCCAAAACAGCTGGCCTGTTTAACGCAGTATAAACATACGCAGCACAGAAATACTTTCTTAGCCCACGAATGTTGCAATAATCGACCCTAAAACTACCCACCATTTAAAAATATTCAATAACTTAAACAAAAACCAACCCAGACGACTATCTAACTATATTATTAGGCTTATTATATTTAATCGGTGGGTTTGACAGAGACGGATCCAGATTTAATAAAGGAGCATAAACGTTGTTAGACATATGTATTTCCAAACACTTGTGAATTAACAGATGAGTCATTGATCATATTTTTTTGTTTTTTCCCTGAGTTAGGTAAGAAATTATTTGCAGAACGTTTGAGATTTCTTATATCACTGTTGTCCACTCGCTTTGCTCAGCGGTATCATCATATTCTTCTTCCATGGCTTGACCTTGATTGTCAATTGTGTTTCTCTTTAATTGTTTGAGAGTTATCAGTTCTATCAGATAGAGCTGGGTTAGAGGTATTTATGTTTTGCGCATTGCTTGCATTTTGCATTAGCACAGAAGACATGAGAGGAACTTTGGTTCACTCTTGTAATAGAGGGATTAGCTCCTTTATTATCGAATATATTTTGAGTGTTTTTGTTGTTTAGCACATTTGTATGTAAATTGTCATCGCATGTCCGAAAATATGCGTTATTTATTTGTTTAACACAGTTTTCATATTCCAGCTTTGAAGCTGGAATATCAGAACTTAATTTTTCACTTTTCTCCACTTTTTAGAGTCACTATCTCAGGAGGGACAAATTAATATTTGCGGGGCAAAGCCGCTTTAAATTGGATAATTAGAAACAAGTAGTAGTACAAGTACATTGCAACAAAAAGGCACGTCTTATCACTTCGACAGATCGATGCGAACTCCTTTCCTTATTATTTAAAAATATATATCAGAGCGTAAATCTCATTTTTATTGTAGAATTTATATCTGTGTTTTGTAGAAACATGGTAACGATTCAAAATAGCTTTTTATGGCCTTTAGTCCTACAAATTGGCGTTTCGTTCGGCTTACTCACTTGAACTCATCAGTGACATAGTGAGGGCTTTGTCATACGCAAGTGAGTAAGCCGAACGAAACGCCAATTTGTAGGACTAAAGGCCATAAAAAGCTATTTTGAATCAATAATTCAACAAGTCCAATCCTTAATGCTAAGTCTTCTGCTTGGCTGATTTATTTCAGTAGTATATAGAATTTGTATTATAAAACCTTCTTATATAGAAACTATGCCTGGCCCCGGGCAAAAAAAAACTTCCAGCTTAATGATTAGGAATTCTAATCTTGTTGGATATAGTTTACAGTGGATTTTCGTTGAAAAATTCATGTAAGTTGAACTGAACTTAAAACAAATTGCGTATGACAAAGCCCTCACTATGTCACTGATGAGTTCAAGTGAGTAAGCCGAACGAAACGCCAATTTGTAGGACTAAAGGCCATAAAAAGCTATTTTGAATCAATAATTCAACAAGTCCAATCCTTAATGCTAAGTCTTCTACTTGGCTGATTTATTTCAGTAGTATATAGAATTTGTATTATAAAACCTTCTTATATAGAAACATGGTAACTCCATTTTAAATTTTACGTGTTGGAGTTCACTTTACATCGAGCTAGAGCCTAAGCGCGTGAATTTCTTCAAATTTGCAACAAGATTCTTCAATGATATTCATTAATACTCCAAAAAAAGAGACATACAACATACAAAAAAGGAAAAATTGAAAAAAAATAAATAAAAAAAAAATAATTTAACAAAAATTTAAATAAGGAAGTTAAGTAAAAGTAAAATAATAATGATAATAATAATAATCATAATAATTTTAACTATAAGACCTTAGGTCTTTTAAATGCAACCTGAATTGCACGGCACTAGTTAAAAAGAGTAGGAGGATAGGAAAGATTTGGCACAGTGGATTGAGATCAAGGTGTTCATTATCTCATTAGTCCCACTGGTGGCGTCCAGTTAAGCTGAGAGAATATAGAAAAGAATGCTGCCTAGAATGGGACTCAAACCCACACCTCTAGGTTAGCCGTCAAGCACTACATCCACTGCACCATTGCCTCCCGCCAAATAATACCAATAATACTGATAAAAATATCTGTGGTGTCTGGTGGAAACAAGACAACTCAGTTTTAAAATTTGCGTCTATACGTCCATTTTACATCGAGCTACGCTATAAGGCATTCCAGGTTTATCTATAGTTCTTTTACACACAAGCTGTATATTTAATTAAAAATAAATATTTAATTTATTTCTTCTCAAAATAAGCCTTTTTTTTACAGATCGGCGTTTGAATATTACAATGCTCTCCTTGTTGGCTGGGGAACAACTTCGTTTGGTGGTCCAAGATCAAACATTCTGTTGAAAGCAGCTGTAAGTGTTATACCGAACTCAGATTGTCGAAGACAGTATCCTAATATTCAACCTTCGCAAGTTTGCACATATGCAAATGGACGAGATGCTTGCCAATTTGATTCTGGTGGTCCTGTCATTTTCAAGGGAGCTATTAGGGAATATCTGATTGCAATAATAAGCTATGGTCGTGAATGTGGTGGTACTACCGCTGGTGTAAATATTAGAGTGACTGATTTTATTTCTTGGATTCGTCAAAATATTGTGGATACTTTATGTTATAAGCCAATGCAATAAAAACTAAATTGTATAAGAAATTAAAAATGTGCAGTTGTTTTTGCCTTGCCTACTTTCCGTCGATCGGTTTTGTGTGTTCATCTATTCCTTCACTGCCGTGTTTATAAGAAAAAAACGTAGGTATCTGCATTTTGAGATAAACACGTTCTTCTATTTTTATCCCTAGACGAAGAATGAACGTCTTATTTTTTCTAATGCCTTGCGTGTGTTGAAGAAAGAAAGGTAAAAAAAACTGTCCTTCCAGAAAGAAAAGGATGCAAAACAAATAAAATAAGACGTGAACGATCGTCTTATTATTTTGTATGAGAGCCGGAGTGGTTGCTGATCAATGAACATTGGGGTAAAGAGGCAATTTTTGTGGGTGACCTGACGACTGACGATGATCGGGCCAGAGAATATCAAATAAAGAAGCCAATCCTTAGTACGTTTCACCCCCCAAAACCCATTTGTTTACATTGTTGTATTTGTAATTTCATTTCGTGTCGAAGAAATAGAAATGAATTGCAACAACAACCAGACCTGAGCTGAATGACTAGTTGATTCTATGTGTGCGGTTTGCACTGCTTTTCACTAATAATTTGCAAATCTAATCATCACAGCTGTTCGTTTCAGCTTGTAGGCAAATCAAATTGGGCACGTTCCGATGGTTATTCTCAGTTATCCGGATAGCTTTGTGTTGTTGTAATCCCTTGTTAGAAAACAGCTGATGACCGCTGACTCAACAGCAACTCAAGTTATCTCAAAATTTTTGGGATAACTAGATAGCCTAGCGAATAAACATTGGAACGCGAGGATTGACAGCCCAGGATTGGCTTCTTTATTTGATATTCTCTGGACGGGGCGATGTGGATTGATGATGGAAATGGATACATACATTTTATTGCATGGATTTTTGGAACATGTGCGGGAAAATAGCTTAAGCTTATCATAGGAGAAGCGAAGTCATTTGGGAGGACACCAATGTGTTTGTATGTTTGTATTTTATGAAGGGAATGACACAACTGTTCTCATCTTATTTAACCCTCCAGTGGGCGCGCGATCTACGATTGTAGATGCCAATACAGAGTTTGAATGCATTGCGTTATTTCTCAATGAAAACGTTATAAGAATTATATGAACTTCAACCAACCTTACCATTGATAGAGTAAACAGGGAGTATTTCAGAGACCGTGATGCTAGAAACACTGATCAGCACGAGATTCGAGCTCTAATAGGTATTTTATTTTTGGTTGGTTTGCATAAGAGTGCCAGAAAATATCTGAACAAAATTTGAGTCTTGCTACCTCGCTATGTAGTCCATTGAAATGTTACATTTTTTTGGTCTTAGCGTGCAGAGGATGAAATTTTCTTTTTTAGATATCAAGAGGGGGCAGTTTAAAGTTAAATTCAAGTTTGTGGGTTTGCAGCCCTTGTCCCGCGACAGCCATCTTGGAAAAAGGGGTTCAAATGGTTTTTATGGTTTATCTGACGAACTATAGGTCTCACAAAAAAAAAAATAGTTAACAACTTGTGTTGCAAATAAGATTATCTACATTTTTTGTCAAGTCACTTTTTGTCGTAGAACCAAAAATAAAAAAAGTTATAAGCGAAAATCCATGAAAGTTTGAGAAAAAAATTTCTATTGGTCGATATAACTTTTTTTCTAATCATTTTACAAGAAAATGACATCAGACCATTTTTATAGATGGTGTTTTAAGGAATAATTTTCATAATTATCTTTTTAAAATATATTCATTAGTTAAGGATTTTAAGCGCTGCGGAACGATGACTCTTCAGTATTCATAACTATACTCGTACATAAATATTAATGATTTGTTATAATTTTTAATTATCTTTTCATTTTTGTTTATGATAATCTTTTTAATTTTGTTGGTGCAATATTGTTATTAATTAATTATTAACTCTTTTCCCCACCACCTACAAGGTAGAGTCTGGAGGCGCGTTTTCTTACGAGGTATCTAAAGGCATAATCCACGGTGATTTTCTAAATCACAACTACTCAGTCCTCCGTCTTATTGATTAACCAGGCTCCGGCTCAGTATCAGCATCTGGTTGACTTTGTATATTAAATACTTGAGGGAGAACCGGCGTCTTTGTCGGTGGTTCATCTTCAAAATTATTTTTCTCAATTAATTTCGACAGCTCCAATATGTTGCTGCAAGCCTGCAAGTCTCCCCAGAACAATGGAAGCACTTTGGAGAACATTTCAGGCCTGCTTTTTGACATCCACACATCGCTCCACAGCTTCCTTTGCATCTACAGAAAATTAATTTTAGAAGCTCAGGGGGTGCTGGGAGTTTTGAGCTCTGCACTGGCATCAATATTTGTCCACATTTTTGAATGCCCCAGTCTTAAAGATCGTTATAGTTACCAAGCCACGACTGGAACTGATGGTAGACTCGGAAGCTGTGGAAGCGGGCTGTATCTTGTGTTGGAGGAAGTGAAGACAATTTAAATGTTGTTTTTGTCACTAACTTGGTGAATTGCTTACATCTTAGGCTGTCAAGAGAATTATCATCTTTATTACCACCATATAAAGAGAAGAAAAAACGTTCACAAATGACAGTAGCAGGGTAAACTCTTTTGTCGAGGAACAACGCCGTTGTTGCATCATTGATAACACAGGTTTACAAATATGGGTTACCTTTTTGACACGTGGAAGTAAGAGTCGTTCTAAGGGTACATTTTTGCGCTGAGCTCAAATCAGTTGTCCGTTTTTCAGCTCCCCAAAAATGGCGAAAAAAACCTTTCTTTTGCTCTTTCTAACGGTAATATCTCAAAAACCAGAGCTGAAAGCAAAAAACGGATAACGGGTTTGAGTTAAGCACGAAAAACTACCTTTAGTTCAACTCTTATTTAGTCATATCGAAAACTTTGTAAGCCTATGTAGTTTAAAAGTTTATCATACAAAAAAATGAAAAGATGATTAAAAATTATAGTCCAGTAACTATATACATTAGACCTTGCGTCAGGTCCGGTAGTTCTGATTTTTTGCTGAGTTGTTTATGATGTTGGCCTAGTATTAAATCTGATTTTTCGACCTCGAGCGCCGAACGCAACATTGGTAAAAATCCAAAAAACCGCGAATTTTTCGAGGTTTTTTCACGTATTGGCTATTTTAACCATTACGCCTTAGCTTCCGAATAAAACATTGCTCTACGATTTCAACCTTACTAAATTTGCTTCAATTTGAGTCCAAAGCTGGTTCTGTAGACATAACGGTTTCCAAGGGACGGCATTTCAAAATATAGCAATAAAAAATTAAAAACAACAAGTAGTATAGATTTAGATTTTAGATTAGTTAGATTTTTATTAAGTAACATCATAGATACAATACAATTTTCTATTTACAAAAATCATAAAGCATGGCTGTGCCGTCTGCCTGATTGACAATATATGTATTTAAACATTATAAGCTTTTTTTTTACATTTTCGTATAAACATGGTTTTTTTTTTAACATTGACATTATAGATAAAATAGAATGATTAATTTTTGTTCCAATTAAGAAATTACAATTCGTATGGATATTTAAAAATTTTCGTTTAATATTTGTTCTCTGTAGGCTAACGAAATCTTGCAATACGTGTACAAACTTGATACAATAGCTTCGTTTAATAAGTTTAAGACACTTTCTTCTGATAGGAAGTCACTTCCGAATACATGTCGCCTTGTTTCCCGTAGCACTGGACATCTTCCAAGAAAATGAAATGTGTCTTCTCTTTCTTTCATGTTGCAAATTTCACATAGTATTGGAAGTTCATCTCTGTGTGGGATAAAATTTAGACTTAGGAGCTCTCCGCGCAGTTTTGCCACCATAGATATTTCTTCAATTTTGTTTTCATCTCGAAAATAGTTTTGTGGTCCTAAGTTGTGGTTCAATCGACTGTAAATTCCCCTGTGTAGTGAGTTGGCTGCTTCAGCTTCAAATCTACTTCTATACTGCTCATCAATTTTTGCCACTAGGTTGTATAATATTTCCTTTGCATCATTCAGCTCAGGATGATCTAGATTAATATTTAACCCACAGCTATTTCCTAGCTCCAACCACTCACCATACCAGCTATTCCGACTGTTTATTGCTTGAAGTACAGCTTTTTTTGTTAAACGCTCATTCGGTAAGCTCAAAACTCTTAAAATATAATCTATCTGCAGTTTTAACGTTTTGATGAACAAAGGTGACAATCCGGTTTCCAACATAAGTAGGTAGTTTGGTGCATTTTGTGGCAGTCTAAACAATCTTTTAATAAAAAATCTGAGCAGTTTTTCAACCGTATCATAGCTTCTGTGACCCCATGTTTGTGCCGCGTAAAATAAGATGGATTCAGCAACCGCTTCAAACACTTTAAATTTACAACTATGAGCTATATTTTTGTTCATAAAACATGTCTTCCAAGTGACGTTTATAGCTGTTTTAGCTTTTGTGAGTTTTTCCTTTAGATGTGTTTCCATATTCAGATTACTGGTAAAATATACTCCAAGGTACCTATACTGCTTAACAATTTCAATACTTTCTCCATCAAATGACCACTTTTCGTTGTTTGCGTTCCGCCCTCCACCTTTCTTAAATATAAGGATTTTAGACTTGTCCAGATTAACTTTTAGGTTCCATAATTTGCAGTACTCGTTTAATCTATTAATCATAAGTTGTAGTGAATCGGGTGAGCTCGCAAGCATGACTATATCATCAGCAAAGAGCAGGGCCTTGATCAGAACTCCTGCATATTCAATACCACCTGGAAGAATGTCCACTATGTCTTCTATGAAAAGTGCAAAAAGTATTGGGCTAAGTGTGCATCCTTGTCGTACTCCTGAGCTAGTATAAAACCAATTCGACTGCTCTTCGCCATTCCATACTGCTGCCTTTGTAGCCTTATAAAGGTTTTCTAGAGTTCGGCCAAATTTAAGCGAGATGCCCATCCCATATAATTTGTAGAATAGGGCGTTTCGGTCTACGGTATCAAACGCAGCTTTAAAGTCGACAAACATGGCATAAAGCTTTTTGTTTCGCGTTTGAAAGGTTTCCACTATACTTCTCAGCACAAAAATATGGTCGACCGTTGAATAGCCTCTGCGAAAGCCCGCTTGAAACTCCTTAAGTAATTTATTCTGCTCAACCCATGACGTGAGTCTCTTTTGAAGGACTGCTGTAAATATTTTATACGAGGTGTTGAGAAACGATATGGCACGGTAGTTGTGTGGGTCAGTTCGAGAGCCCTTTTTATGAATCGGAAAAATTAAACCCTCGCTGAATTTTTCTGGAATTACGCCACTCTCCATTACCACATTAAACAACCCTGTTAAATTAATGATTAAATCATTAGTTCCATATTTGTAGAACTCTATCGGTATTCTGTCCGACCCTGCAGCTTTACCGTCTTTCAGACTTTTGAGAGCTGTTGCAACCTCTATGACGGATATCGTACTGTCTAAAATTATATTTTCGAATCCTGGAGCAGCATATAAAGGGGTCACTAATCCAACGGGGGGGTTAAGCAAGTTCTCAAAATGTGTTCCCAGAAAGCTCGGAGTAAGATTCGTACTTATAGTATATTTTTTACCATTGATTTTCCACGCCAGTTTCCAAAAATCGGCAGCATTCTCACATTGAGCCATTTTCTTAGCCTCCTTTTCATAATATTGTTGCTTTTTTGTTTTACAAAGGGCTTTGTATGCATAATTGGCTTGAATATAACTATTTTTATGAAGCATATCACTTGATTTCCGAAACATCTTGAGCTCTGCAAAAGAAGCCTGTCTCGCTCTCCTACACTCCTCATCGAACCATGGCTCCTTAAAGGATCCTTGTTTCCATCCAATATTACTTGTAGGACCCGAAGCTTTTATTATCAGTTCCAGTTTGAGCATATCCAACTCAGTTTCCAACTGCATGTTCAAATCCAAAAGTGTTCTATATGTGTCTGCTTTTCCATCTTTCCACACAAGTTTGGGTAGTAGCTTCATAGTTCGAACCTTCTCTTCCTCCAATATGCTGTGCTGGAACGTCACTACAATTGGTAAGTGGTCTGAGTATGGAACATGTTTAACCTCGAAATTCGTAACATAATGTTTCCAGTCTCCTCCCAAAAGGCTATAGTCGATGACAGATGTGCCTTGCCGTCCAACAAAAGTGAATTCTCCGTCCGAATCACCTTCACTCGTACCATTTTGAATCCTCAGTCCATACGAGTTACAGAAATCCAATAGCTGTTTTCCTCTTGAATTTAGAACAATATCTTTTGATTTCCGCTGTTTTCCCTCTATTCTGTTTTCCACACCTTCCTCCTGTCCAATTCTGGCATTTAGATCCCCCGCAATAATCACGTTCATGTTTTGGTTTTCTGTCATACATTCTTTGAGTTTTTTAAAATCGTTTTCCCAATTGTTGCAGTTCAAATATGTTGGGAGAATCCAAAATGTTTCATTATTCAAGACGAGCGTGATGAAAGTACTATCCCCCTGCTTTTTAAAATCACAATTTATTATTTTCATAGATGTTTTGAAGCCAAAATAGCATCCTCCACTTGCTCTTCCCATTGTGTGTACTTTCAATGCAGGGATCCAAGTGAATTCGAAGTTCAAAAATTTATTTTCAAGAGAATCTACAGCATTTTCCGTTACATAAGTTTCATACAGTAATACAATATCAAAATCATTAATAAATTTAGTAGTATATAAAACAGTATAATAACAAAAACATGGTCTTTGACATATGCTGCATCAAAGCAATAGAGCGTGTAGATTGGGCCAAAAGAAGAAAAGAATAGTACCGGATGGGGGGTATATATCCCCCCGTTTAGGCGGGAGGGGCAATTTTAAGAAAAGTTGACTTCAAATAGAAAAATAACCATAAAAATACAATGGTAATATCTGGACGAAAATCCATTCCTCATCTCAAAGCCAGAAATCCATTCTTAAATTTTGTTTGTAAATAAAGTTTTTTTAGCTGATAGTTTTTGAAAAATTTACTTTCAAATTCAAAATTTTGAGAAAAAGACGATTTTTTTTTGTTAATCTATTTTTTTTTTTTTATTTTATGGTATTAAGTACTATTTTTGATTTTGATTTTCAATGCCCTTATTAATTCTTAGTTAAAAACTGAAAACCAAATGCTAAAATGACTTCTAGTTTTTGAGAAAACTGAAATTAACATGATCAACTTCACTGTTTTCAGTCTAGTATCCTTTTTCTTCGGGGTGGGAGGGCTCTGCCTCAGATGCGGTAGTTCTGATTTTTAGATGAGTTGTTTATGATGTTGGCCTTAGCAATAATCCAAGTTTTCGACCTCGAGCGCCGAACGCAACTTTGTGAAATACGCAAAAAACCGAGAAATTTTCGCGGTTTTTTCAGTTATTGGCTATTTTAACCGTTAAGGCCTGCTTTTCGATTATAAATTTGCTCTACCATTTCAAAATAATTAAATGGGCCTCAATTTGAGCTAAAAATCAATTCAAATTGTGAATTTTTTCATCAACTTTTGAGTTTAGAATGCTGCAAATCGAATTGAAGGGGGCTTATTCACCCCTTGTGTGAAATCGTTTGCCCCTTTTCAATGATTTTTGTATACTGTGTAGCGTGTCATGTTGGCTTTATTTTAAGATCTTAATCATGAACATCGGATGAGTAGAAACGGAGTTATGATTTTTTAAAGTCAACCATATAAAACTTGAACTAAAACATTCGCTTCAGATAACTCACTGGTGGGTACTGAACTGAGTACTGTTTTAGTTCGTGTTTTATATGGTTGACTTTAAAAAATCATAACTCCGTTTCTACTCATCCGATGTTCATGATTAAGATCTTAAAATAAAGCCAACATGACACGCTACACAGTATACAAAAATCATTGAAAAGGGGCAAACGATTTCACACAAGGGGTGAATAAGCCCCCTTCAATTCGATTTGCAGCATTCTAAACTCAAAAGTTGATGAAAAAATTCACAATTTGAATTGATTTTTAGCTCAAATTGAGGCCCATTTAATTATTTTGAAATGGTAGAGCAAATTTATAATCGAAAAGCAGGCCTTAACGGTTAAAATAGCCAATAACTGAAAAAACCGCGAAAATTTCTCGGTTTTTTGCGTATTTCACAAAGTTGCGTTCGGCGCTCGAGGTCGAAAACTTGGATTATTGCTAAGGCCAACATCATAAACAACTCATCTAAAAATCAGAACTACCGCATCTGAGGCAGAGCCCTCCCACCCCGAAGAAAAAGGATACTAGACTGAAAACAGTGAAGTTGATCATGTTAATTTCAGTTTTCTCAAAAACTAGAAGTCATTTTAGCATTTGGTTTTCAGTTTTTAACTAAGAATTAATAAGGGCATTGAAAATCAAAATCAAAAATAGTACTTAATACCATAAAATAAAAAAAAAATAGATTAACAAAAAAAAATCGTCTTTTTCTCAAAATTTTGAATTTGAAAGTAAATTTTTCAAAAACTATCAGCTAAAAAAACTTTATTTACAAACAAAATTTAAGAATGGATTTCTGGCTTTGAGATGAGGAATGGATTTTCGTCCAGATATTACCATTGTATTTTTATGGTTATTTTTCTATTTGAAGTCAACTTTTCTTAAAATTGCCCCTCCCGCCTAAACGGGGGGATATATACCCCCCATCCGGTACTATTCTTTTCTTCTTTTGGCCCAATCTACACGCTCTATTGCTTTGATGCAGCATATGTCAAAGACCATGTTTTTGTTATTATACTGTGTAATATACTACTTGTTGTTTTAAATTTTTTATTGCTATATTTTGAAATGCCGTCCCTTGGAAACCGTTATGTCTACAGAACCAGCTTTGGACTCAAATTGAAGCAAATTTAGTAAGGTTGAAATCGTAGAGCAATGTTTTATTCGGAAGCTAAGGCGTAATGGTTAAAATAGCCAATACGTGAAAAAACCGCGAAAAATTCGCGGTTTTTTGGATTTTTACCAATGTTGCGTTCGACGCTCGAGGTCGAAAAATCAGATTTAATACTAGGCCAACATCATAAACAACTCAGCAAAAAATCAGAACTACCGGACCTGACGCAAGGTCGCAGTACTATGAAACTACAAGGTTACTGGACTATTATAACAAATCATTAATATTTATGAACGAGTATAGTTATGAATACTGAAGAGTATTCGTTCCGCAGCGCTGTAAATCCTTAACTAATGAATATATTTTAAAAAGATAATTATGAAAATTATTCCTTAAAACACCATCTATAAAAATGGTCTGATGTCATTTTCTTGTAAAATGATTAGAAAAAAAAGTTATATCGACCAATAGAAATTTTTTTCTCAAACTTTCATGGATTTTCGCTTATAACTTTTTTTATTTTTGGTTCTACGACAAAAAGTGACTTGACAAAAAATGTAGATAATCTTATTTGCAACACAAGTTGTTAACTATTTTTTTTTTTTTGTGAGACCTATAGTTCGTCAGATAAACCATAAAAACCATTTGAACCCCTTTTTCCAATATGGCTGTCGCGGGACAAGGGCTGCAAACCCACAAACTTGGATTAAACTTTAAATCCATCCTTTAAGTGCATCCTCTGACAAATGCAACCCCAAATGTAACTTTTCAATGGACTAATGAGTGAAAAAAGATTCAGATTCAGAAGATACAAAAAGAGAAATTGAAAAATTGGCCCCCATAAGAGAAGTGTTTGAGCATTTCAATTTTCAATCGAATTTCATAGCAAGCGAGTTTCTTACAGTGGACGAACAATTGCTGTCTTGGCGAGGGTGATGTGCATTTAAACAATATATTCCAAGTAAGCCAGCAAAATATGGTGTAAAAGTGTTTGCTTTGGTTTATGCCAGAACGTTTTACACGTTCAATTTAGAACCATAGGCACCCACGAACGGGCGTACAATTCGAAAATACTGGGGAGGCTATTAACTTGCGTATGGTGCAGCCAGTTGAAGGCACAAATAGAAATATAACGGGTGACAACTGGTTCAAAGGCCTTTCACTCATACGAAATCTAAAAAACAAACAGCTTACATACAAGTGAACTATTCGCAAAAACAGGCGTGAAGTGCCAATTGAATTTCTACCAAAGAGGAGCAGGGAGGAAAACTCTTCAATTTTTGGCTTCCAAGAAGACTGCACCTTAGTTTCGTACTGCCAAAAGAAAAACAAAGCCGTAATGTTGATGTCTTCAATGCACCATGAAAACACCATTGACATAGAAACAGAAGAAAAAAGAAAGCCAGTCATCAACAATCAACAGATTTCAACCACACCAAAATTGGTGTTTATATTGTTGACCAACTCTGCCAAAATTACAACGTTGTGAGAAACACGCGTCGATGGCCAATGGTGATATTTTTTTATCTGTTGAATATTAGTGGAATAAACGCTCTATGTGTTTACAAAGCAAAAAATGCAGACAAGAAAGTAGTTCGGAGCGATTTCATTAAAAAATTTGCCTGGGAACTTATTCGACCGCAAATTGAAATAAGATCGACCATTCAGTGTTTACCAAAGGACATGAGACGAAGAGCAAAAACACTTTTGGGAATTGTGGACCCTCCAAAACCACTTCCTGATACTCCTAAGAACTATGTTGGACGTTGTTCTATTTGTCCACGTAACAAGAACAAGTCATCAAGAATGAGGTGCATAAAATGTGGACATTTTAGTTGCAAGGACCGCATGGAAAACATATGCACCGATTGTAACTGACTAAAATAAAATATGTTATTTAGTTATATGAATGAAATTAGTTTTTTTTTTTTTTTTTTTTTTTTTTTATTAACATGTAGTTATTTATTTTTCTGTAGTACCTCGTGGCTTGATGGTTAGTGCGTAGGACTGTCATGCCGAAGGTGTGGGTTCGATTCCCAGCCGTGCCACCTAAAAACAGAAATGTTTTATTCGAGGAACTGCCTCTTGCGAGGAACTGACAAATCCTCCAAGAGTATACTTGTCATGAAAAAGTGCTTCTCATTTAGCCGTTCGGACTCGGCAAAAAACTGTAGGCCCCCTCCATTCCTGCCCAACAAACACGCACACAGGAATGGTTGTGAGTTGTAAGTCACTAGGCCCTGGTTCTCCTCGAGCTGTTGCGCCACCCAATTTATTTATTTTATTTATTTATTTTCTGTTTATTTTTCTTATGTTATTCATCACCCATCGGGTTTGTTTTTAATGAATTTTGCTAACCAAAAATTGAATTAAATACAAAATTGGAAGAAAAAAAAAATGTTTTTTTTTTAAGTTGAATAACTTTTGCTTTTTTTTAACGAATTTTAATATTTCAAAGCTTAGTTCCAAATTCTACTTGTTGTTTACCTTAAAGAAATATATTTTTTGGCAAAAAAATAAATAAAAGTGTTTTTTTTTTTTTATTAAAAATCAGTATAGGTAAAAAAACATAACAAATCAAGTCATTTTAGGTTCCTTTTTTTTTTTTAAGTTTATATTTTAGTTTATAAATATTACATACAAAAGGTATGTTTTATTTACGAGCAAAAATGATCTACGATCGTAGACCGCGCGCTTTCTCGTGTTACAAAATACCGCGCGCCCACTGGAGGGATAAAGCGACTGTGTTCCAAATATCAATGTTGTAATAAACTAATAACTTGAGTTCAAATGGTCGGATCTTCAAGGTTAAGGTCTTAAAATCACAGGAAAATAATAGGCTACATCATTGTAAATAAAATCTTTTTTTATACAATTATATTTAAAAATATTTATTCAAAAAAATTATATTATCATAAATGATGACTGAATTTATAGCGAAACAAGTAAAATATTACCAAATTCCAAAAGCATTGACACGAAACTTGGTCCACATATTTCATTTGTCATGAGCAACAAGAATCAATAGAGTCTACAAAAATATTTATAGAGAAAGGGTGTTTTTTTTTCAGTGAAAGGCAAACATTTTTGAACTACTACCATGAATCCCTTCCCGAAACTGGAACTTTGATGAAAATTGGTGAAATCGTTTGACTCTTCATCAAGACGAAGAAACAAAAGAGACCAAACAAATATTAACTGTCTGGGGGTGTTTTTCAATAGGGAATGGAATGAAGATCAGAGTTTTTGACCCAACATTTGTATGTTTTTGAAACCGAGATACATAAATGTAATATGGTGCATGATTTGAAGGTTTTTTTTAATGCTGAATCCAATAATATTAAAATAAAGTGGATACAAGCTCCCATAGAAAATTAATCTTACTTTAAAAGAGTTATTGCCTATAAGTGATTTTATTTTTGGAGTACCAGTTTTGGGAGGGCTTTCATGGTAGTAGTTCAAAATGTTTCTAATTCATTGAAAGAAACCCCCTTCCACTACAAATATTTTTCTAAACTATTTTGATTCTTGTTGCTTATTATGACAAATAAAATATGTGGACCAAGTTTCTTGCCAATGCTGTTGGAACTTGGTAGGTAATATTTTACTCGTTTCACTAAAAATTCAGTCATCATTTATGAAAAGGTCTACAACATTTTTTTTAAAGTGGTTGTATCGAGTTCATTCTGATTTAGTAAGATTGGGCGTTACAAAATACCCCTAAAACATGTGTCATATCTCATATGCTTATATTATACCAAGATAAATATTTAAGTTTGTTAATCTTGCATATCCCCCCTCCCCAGCACTCTGAAAGTGGCTTTAAAAAAAATGGTAGGTTTTCAATCTAATGTAGTAGATAGTGAAATTCTGCATCGACACAGTTTTTAAATTTTGTTTATAAAAACATTTTTTTAACTGTTCTTGGCTTTTTAAATTTTTTTTTCCCGAAACGACTTTTTTCCATCCCCTTCGAGCAAGGGGAGGGGTGGGAGAAAAAACAATAATTTGGTCCTATGATTTCGAGGGTGCTGAATCCAACGGGATTTCTCGGGTCATCGTCTGATCCTTGGTTTTTGATTTATAAGCTACATTTAGGGATTTAAACTTGTGGCAACCCTTCTCTTGTCCTTCTGACAGTGACAGTTGGCAACCCTTCTTTAAAGTAAAGTTAAGACATGAAATTCTTGTATACTAAAGCTCAACCAGTCAGGCTCAAACAGGCGCGGATCCAGGAATTCAGCTTGGGGGGGGTCATGAGATTGAAACATCATACCTAATTTGAACTGAAATCTCTTGAAATATATAGCCTTGAATTTTCTACATATCTGGTGATTAGAAAAACTCCAATTTTATCATGACTTCAAAACAGTTGAAGGCATGATCAGAGATCTTTGCCGCTCTGCCGCTCACAACGGAACCAGGCCCCAGGGCCGGACAAGTTATACGTGCAAGAGGTGCAAATGCGCAGGGCGCTGAACCCAATGAGCGCCTTAAGCAAGTATCAAGAAAGCTACTACCACTACCTGTCTATACTTTTTCTAATTTTCAATTCTTTTTAATAGCTCACACCAATATTGATATCCATTCTTATTCTGAATTAAACGACAGATATCTACTATTCCAAAATTAAGTCGATATCTAGCTTCCTATTCAAAATCTTTGCAAAGTGCACGATTTTGTTCTTCGCTTGGGGATACTTCGTTCACAAAATCACATATTTAAGTCTACACCATGGGTAATGAGAGCATGAATTCTTCCACCAATAACCGCTATTGAGGGGCGCTAATGAAGATTGAAAAAGTAGTACCTCATGGCATAATGGTAATTGCGTTGGACTGTTATACCGAAAGTCTGGATTCGATTCACAGCCGCAGACACCTAAAGACATAAATTTCTCTTTGCCTCTTGCGAGGAACTGACAAATCTTCCAAGAGTATACTTGTCATGAAAAAGTGCTTCGGACTCCTCTAAAAATTATAGGTCCTCTCCATTACTGCCAACAACACGCACATAGGAATGGTTGAGAGTTGCAATTCACTAGAGCCGGGCTTTCCACAAGCTGCTTCACCACCAAATTTGTTTATTTATTTTTAATGATAAAGCTTGCGCAGAGCGCTAATTTAGCCCGGGCCGTCCTTGCCAGGCCCTAAGACTGTATCGGACTCCTGCTTAGAGTAATAGTGCACAAATTTCTTGCTGCTGGAAAACTTATTTATCAACCAGATTAAGCTCCATTTCATACTTTTCAGACAATTATGAGAGTATGCTGAACATATAAGATTGGAAGCAAAATTTGCAATCTAAAAAAAAAGTTGACAGTAACTAAAGAAAGGAAAAATTCAAGTGTCAATTTGAAACAAAAAGCTAGAAATAATTGCAAATATGTGGTGAAATCCATGCCGACAAGAAAAAAAACTGTTGTCAATGCAAAGAGGAGTGTATTTTCTTGCATGGAATTTTTTTTTTAAATTTCGTTACAAATTTGAGTACTGCACCAAGTATCTGCACATAATTTTTTATTAAACACAACTAAATTTGTATGGAATTTTTCAATGCGTTTTTCCAACATTCCGTTATAAATCCAGGTATCTGCTATAATTATTGGAATTTTATTAATTTTATTAATTATGTAATTTTTTCAAAGCCTTTTTTTCAAGATTCCATTTAAAAATCCAGGTACTCTACCAGGAGTTAGTAAAAAAGAGTATGGTTTACATATGCAGAGGCAGACATACTGATTTAGTTGAAACTGTTTTTATTTTTGTTTTGAAATACAGGAGAGTTTGTATGGAGTTTTTTAAAGCCCTTTTTCAAAATTCCGTTATAAATCCAAGTACTGCAACAGATGTCTGCTATAGTTTTGTTTTAACAAAATAGAGTATTAGGATTCAGATAACGGAGAGGTGGACATACATATGGCTTTTGTTAAAACTATTGTGTGTGTTTTTGAAATATATTGGAGCTTGTATGGAGTTTTCAAAGCCTTTTTTTCTATATTCCATTATAGATCCAGGTACCTACTGCACCAGGCTTCTGCCAGAATTGTTTTTTAATGAAAAAGAGCATACAAATTTATATATAAGAGAGGCAGAAATATTTCTTAAGTACAAAATAAACTGTCTTTGCTTTGAAATACAGTGGTTTTTGTATGGACATTTCTTAAAAACTCCGTTACAAATCTGGGTACTGCACCAAGTTTCAGCACATAACTTTTTTTAATAAATTAAAATTAAGTATTAAAGAGACAGACATTTTCCTTCAGTGAAAATTGTGGTTTTTTGCTTGCGATATAGGTTATAAGTATCTATAAGGCATGTTTTGGATTTTGAGATAACAATCAAACATGATATTACGATGATAGGGAACACCAAAAAAGTGGGTGGCACAATTCTGTCTGTCTGTCTGTCTGTTCGTCTACAGCCTAAACGGCTCGATCTATTTTCTTCAAACTTGGTACATAGTGGTTTTGGTGATTCTGCCCACACGTTTTTTTTTTTTTTTTTAGAACCAAATATAACGGTACCTGCCATACAATGTGTTTTGGTAAAGGACAATCGAACAAACTGTATGAAAGGTGGTCTAGGAACCAATAAAAACGTGTCGTATGTAGTTGGAAATGTATTTGTATGGCTACAATAGTCACTATGGCAGTTCATTTCAAATCACTGTGTGGAAAAAGTTATTCACTAACCAAGGTTTTGTTTTGGTACATTTCAGTGTGGAACAAATTTATACAAACTGGTCTTACCAATACCAATAATATGTATGTCGTTGAAAAGGTATTTTTATGCACAATAATAGTTTCCATAACAACTTATTGCAAATCACTGTGTGGAAAAAGTTATTCGCTGTTTTAGGGAATTTTGGTACAGATAAAATTTATGGAGCAGGGGTAACAAGTAGCGAATAACCTTTTTCACACAATGATTTAAAAAAAGCTGCCTCATTAACTATTGTAGTACATAAAATTTCCTTTCCAACGACATAAATATGTCTCGTCGTTATTGGTCCTGTAGACCGTTTTGTCCTATTCTCCTTTACATAATCGTATTTTTCTCAAAAACGGCTCGACAACTTTTCTTAAAAATAATTCAATAAATTTATTATAGTAAAGGCTTCCTTTGGGTGGAAAACCATTTTTCAAAAATGATTATGAATGGTACCTCCCGAAGAACCATTTTTTAATTTTTGATTTTCTTTAAAACGGTACGACCGATTTCGATTATTTTTTGAAACGGAAGCTTACAAAAAATATAAACAGTTTTGTGTACCAAAATTTTTGAAAAAATATTTTTTGGATTTTTAAAAATTGTTTCAAAATTTTTTTTGGAAAATCAAATATTTCGAAAACGACATGATCGATTATTTTAAAGCTCGATACTTAAGAGTTTCTTAGTACTCTATAAAATATTTTTAGAAAAAGTTTACATTTATGAAAAAATAACGGAACCTTCCATACAAAAGTTAAAAAACCGCAAAGGAACATATTTTTTTTCTCAAAAACGACTCCTACGATTTTGATTAAACTTTTTCTATATTCTAAAATTAGTACGATCTACTACCAAAAATTATAAAATTTTACACTTTGCATTTATTAATAGTACCTTTCACAGAACGTATTTTTCCATTTTGAATTTTCTCGTTATTGGCTGAACGGATTTAAATTATTTTTTTTTATACAAATTTCAGAAAATTCTCAGTCAAGAATTAAGATGGCATTCTTTTTTTTCACAACTAACTGTCGAAAGAGTTCTTTTAGCCAATTTAAAAGTCGTATTTCATACTTCTCTGATTTTTTTTCTCATAATTTAAATATTTTTATATAGAATTTTCTTAAATCCGCAGTGTCTTGAAAAACTCTTTGCCGTCATCTGGGAGCGAACCATGAACCTTGCAATTCAGAGGCTGATGCACTACACACCGCGCCACTGAAGCCACATGCTCTGCTCAATCCCAATGCAGGTTTTCGTTGTTTATCAAATGCAACAGCGACTAGCAACACACAAGCTTGCTATTGTCCAGTCGGTTTCTTTCTTTTTTCCCCATTACGATTCGTATGCCAACAATTCGATGGTCATACAATATATTTTATTTGAAAATTAAACAGTGAAACGTGAATGGAGATTTTTCCTTATTTTTTGTATCTCAAAATTCCGTTAAAAATCCATGTACTGCAACTGGTCTCTGAAAATTATTTTTTGTTGGTTATATTTACAATTTTTTATTAAAATATAAAAGACCTGAAGGTATAACTCCAAGATTTACTACACCCTATGCCTGCCTTTACTATTTTTGAATAGAAACAACTTTAAAGTCTAACATATCAAAGGGGTGGACATATTGCTATCACGTTTTGAGGTCTATTTTTTTGACTTTGTTACTCAGGAAGTCTAATAGAATGGCTCCACTTATCGTACAGAAATACCGTAAACCTGCTGACCACTGGCTCTTAGACTATAATCACCGCATATGAAAACCATGACTGGTGGACACCCTATACATATTATCTAAGAGGGTGTGCGTCCAGGGCTACCAGTAATTTTTGTAAAAAATTATTTCCTGACCATATCTTTATGAAGTTAGAATTTGCTAAAGAAAATAGAAGCTAACCATTTCATTAATAGGTCATGGTTTTTGTATAGTTTACTAAAATATGTACATGGAATTACCCAAAAAGTTTATCTCTGTCTTCTGTGTTGAATAACAAGTAAAGATTGCTCGTATTTCTTCTTTTCTCTGGAAATTTGGGGGGGGTCATGACCCCCATGACCTCCCCCCTGGATCCGCCACTGGGCTCAAACTCAAGTATGTCATTTTACTACTTGAAAAAATAGGAATATATGCTAAACAAATTTTAAAATCGTTGAAGCGGTTTTCTTAAAAAAATTAATTTTGTATATATGTATAAAATTTTAGTAACATAATTAGAAAACATTTTGGGAGGAACATTTTTAGAAAATATTAAGTTACATTTACAACCTAGTGTCAAAAAATTCATCAACCCGTTTTTTAAATATTGAATTTTCAAAAAAAGTTTTTAATATTTTTTTAATAATATAAAACTTATTTTTTCCAAAATTTTGATATGCAATATTATTGACATTTTGAAGAATCTTTTTCATAAAGATTGAGAAAATCGAAAGTAAAAAAAAACGTTATATTGCAGGTACCATTAATAAAAGTTCTTGGTATTTTTGTTTTCTACCGAAATTGTACCATGTATGTACCATGTCTTCAATAACGCACTGATTTTTGTATCAAAATCGTTGGAGTCGTTTTTGAGAAAAATAAGCTTTTCCTAAAGGGTTGTATGGCAAGTACCGTTATTTTTTGAGCTAAAAAATCGCATCATTGGTTTAGGATGTAGATCCAGATACAAACAGACAGACTTAATTGTGCCACTCACTTTTCGTGTTCTCTATCATCGTAATGTCATGTTTGATTGTGTTACGTACTCTCGAGATGTTGTCGAGTGAGGGATGAGAACAAAAATTCCAAACCCCTAAAACCACCCACTCGGTACACTACCAGAAGGCTTTAGAGCTTACAGGGACTCTAAGGGTGATTTTTTTCAGTCAAAGTTGAACATAACTTGAGGATTTCTATTTTCAACTTGTGAATTTGTTTTTATTCACTCAAAGTTGACGTTTTCAACTTCCGATTTTCAACTCTAGAGTTGATCAACTTCAGATTTTCTCAACTCCCGGAAAAAGTAGAAGTTGGCAGAGCAAACTTGAGAGTTGACACATAAATATTGTTTTTTTCTTTTGTAAATGCATAGGTACAAACATTATGCTTTGTGCTCTTCATTTTTCAAAACATAAAAATTAATAAAAACCTATACTGTTCCGAAACAATTTATTAGCATTATCGTTTTTGGGAAAATTGGACATCATTTTCTTCGGCCAGTGATAGTGAAGATGATGGAAATGACGAGCCATTATACCTTGAAAGAAGACAGTAGAAGATGTTGCCGTGCGTTGGAATTGAAAAGTGGGATGACCGAGCCCAACGGCGCTTGGAGGGGTGGCAAAAGGGCGTTTCCCCCCTTGGCTCTGGATAATACAACGCTGCCAACACATTTTTAAATTTTCACTATGGACCTATGGACTTTTGGCAAATACCTGTCTTTTTTCTGTCTAAGTCCATGATTTACGGGGCCTGGAAGGATACACCCACACCTTTTGAAAAAATCTTGCGGGCGCCTATGACCGTCAGTTTATATATAACTTTCGCCTTTTAAAGCCAACACTGATATTGCTAGATTTACTTAAGGATGCACTCCCTTGTGACGACAGACGGTACATGCATATGTATATAAATGTTGGGCAGAAGATTATCGTTTCGTTTTTGGTGCTGCAGTAGCCCGGTCCAAATTTAATAATTACTTTAGAAGTATAGTTATTTACGCGATATCGATAGTTCTTCTTCCAGTGATGTATGTTGCACTTTGGGGAAGTGTGCATCTAATTTGTTCGGTATGGGTGAGATGGTGGCGATTTGTATGTAGGTACAGATATCTATAAGTCTTACATAGACGCTATGAAAAAATTAATAAAACGTGCCAACAACCACAACAGGGATTTCTTTTTTTTTTGCATCTTTAAATACTTTAGCAGGCATTGTTTTTAAATTTTATCTGCCTACACACATCAATTTCACACAAAATAACACAAATTTTGATAAAAATCAGTTTTTTTGACCGAATTGCTTCAAATTTAAATTTTAAAATGACAGTTCATGAATTATTTTCACAAATATCCCAGGGATATTTTTCAAATCAGAAGTTGGCCAACTTTAGATTTTCAACTCGGGAGTTGAGAACAATATTAGTGAATAAAAAGGAATTTCAACTTGTGTTTCAACTCTCGAGTTGAAGTCAACTCTCAAGTTGGTCAACTGGAGAGTTTGCCTCAAGTTGAGCAATAGTGAAAAAAAATGGCTCTAAAACTGTCCTGTATAGCAAAAGTGGATGGGTGCCTAGTCTTCCCACTGCGCGGCATGCTTGCATAGCCAAAGGTTAGCTCGTCGGAGGGGGGATTCTTGAGCAGGAAACTAGACGGCCGTTACGTTAAATCATGCCGTTAAAATTGTACAAAAAAAAATATTCGCGAAGCTGATAAGTGTCTTGGTGTAGTGATGATACTATTTGTTATCATTATAAGAGTGAGGAGAGCTAAGATGGTATTGCCCTCCGAGGATATCCCACCCCAATATCACACGGCTATGTTCTATGAGCAGAACCATGCGACATATCCTGGTTACTAAGTCCTCTATCTTTATAGTAACCCCAAAAGAAACCAGAAAACCAAATTTATGTTTTCATTGCATCGTCTTCGTCATCGCCTAAGCTCATTCCCGTCAGAGCCACATCCACCAGAAACTAAAAACCTAAACCATTACCATGGTTGTAATTTAAACTTCAAAAATTAAAACTTTTGTTAGATTGAACTCAAACATTCAAACTTCCGACAAAAAAACCATAAACGTATCTCCAACCGAGAGGATTAAAAATGAACCCATAATTCCCAATCAATAGAAAAGATATTGTTGTTTTCAAAAAAAATATATAATATAAAAAAACAAAATTTTATTCAAAAAAAAATTAACACTACCTATTATAACCACTAATAATTCACCTAAACAGGTAGGTAAATCTTTAGATCGAAATATAAATATTAAAAAAAATATAGCTATACTTGTTTTCTTTTAGAAACAATAAATCAAAATATCATAAAAAAACTTAAGGCTTAAAACAGAATGAAAAAAAAATATTTAAATCAGAATTTTTATTTTATGTGTGTAAAAAGCAATTGATATCACCAATGAAAATAATCTAAATCTTAGTTAAGTAGGTTTCCCTTATTTTTTCTTTTCTAGGTTTAAGCTTTTTCTTTTTCTTCTTTCTTGTTTTCTTTTCAATCAAAATTCTTTATTTTATTTATTCAATTAATAATAGTTTAGGTAATAATTAAATTAAATAAAATAAAATATTCGTTCGTTCAAATTATGTAATATAATGTAATATTTAAAAAAAATGACTCACCGCATAAATTGCATTATTTGCATACCTGACTTTTAAATTGATGTATTTTTTTGTTGTTTGCTGTTATAATTTATAGTTGCTCAATTCCTCCTGCACAACATCGCAGGATTGAATTTTATTTGAATCAAGCTAATTAATCTAGCGTACAAGTTTGTAACTTAGAGTTAGTAAAAATTATAAATTATAAAATGATCTTTTAAAGTCAATATTTGATACAGCAGAATTAATTAATAAATTATGATTTACGTTATACAAATTCAACACATTATTTAAAGGTGAACTCCGCTCGTAGTTGGTACGATAGTGCGTTATGTATAAAGGGTCAGGTATAACTCTCAAATTGCGTTGCGGGACATTAAAATTTACGCGAGACAAAAGGTTCAAAGCATCAATTTGTCCATCAATAAGCTTAACAATAAAAACGAGACACAAATAAGAACGTCTACTCTCAAGACTAGGTAGATCAATAAGCCTGAGTCGGCTATTATATGAAGGAAGATTTAATGGGTTCTGCCAACCTAGACCTCTTAGAGCGAATTTCAAGAACCTTTTCTGAATCCTTTCTATTCTTATTTTATGGCAACTGTAATAAGGAGACCACACTTGACAAGCATACTCCATGATGGGTCTGACGAATGATATAAACAGCTGTCTTATAACGTATGGGTCAGAGAACTGACGGGTTTCTCTTTTAATCCAACCTAATATTAAATTGGCCTTGTTACATATAACATTAATATGTTGAGTGAATTCAAGTTTTTTATCGAACAAGACACCAAGGACAGATACCTCATTTACATTTAACAGATTAACGCCATTAAAATTATAATCAAAAGACAAGACACATATTTTACGTGTGAAATTTATAACCTTACACTTGTCGATACTCAAAAATAAATAATTTCGCATACACCACGTATAGAAAGCATTAAATCACTTTGAAGTTGTTCGCAGTCAAGATTATTAAAAATAGTTTTAAATATGTTAACATCATCGGCATAGATAAGGCAGTTTGAGTATTTTAAGACTGACGGAAGATCATTTATGAATAAAGTAAAAAGAATTGGACCCAAGTGACTCCCTTGGGGAACCCCAGAATTAACTACAAACTTTTTCGAGTGATAGCTATTAAAATTAACAGAATACGATCTGTCAAGCAAATAAGATTTGAGCCAAGCAATGAATTTAACGCTAAAACCAAACTTGCTCATTTTTTGTAGCAAAACTTGATGTGAAAGTTTATCAAATGCTTTGCTAAAATCGGTAAGAACACAATCCGTCTGTTTTTTATTTTTAAATGAATCTATACAAGACTCCGCTAGCTCTATAAGAAAAGTGCCAGTCGAACGGCCTTTTGAGAAACCATGCTGGTTGGGAACAATAAACGATTTTGTATAAAAACTTAAAGTTTTGCAAATTATTGCTTCAAAAAGTTTCGGAATAGCCGAAAGTTTAGCTATTGGTCGATAGTTATCAATTTTATCTTTCCTTCCTTTTTTATGTAAAGGGATTATGAAAGATTGCTTCCACACATGAGGAAATTTACACGAAGACAGTGAACAATTAAAAAGAACAGCAAGTGGAGTCAACAAATGACTAACACACTTTTTCAAAACAGATGCTGGTATCCCATCTGGACCAGATGTGTCGTTATCTTCTAAGTTAGATATAAATTTCATAATATCGTCAGTACTTATATTGAAATTTATATCAGTCAAGTGAGAATATGATTTCAAATGACCAAATAATTGATCATTTTCGTCAAAATTATCACAGTTTGAAGTATCACAGTTCGAAAATTTATCACAGTTGGAAAAGTTATCACAGTTGGAAGAATCACAGATATATGCACTTTGAAAAAAGTCTGAAAATAGTTGAGTTATAGTACGGGGATCATGGTATGAGATATTGTTATGATCAAAAGCGGACGGATACGGACCAGATTTTCGTTTACTATTTATAAAACTCCAAAAGGACTTGGGACTCATTTTTAAATTACTTTGAATCTTTTGTATATAATTTAGATATTTAAGACTAGACTCTCGGTTGAACATATCTCTGGCTTCACAATAATTGTTAAAGTCATTTTCTAAATCGGTTTTTTTATACTTTAACCATATGGATGTTTTTTTTTTTTGTTGTTTGTATGTGTGATGTACCTATTTTGTAGATCTTATTCTTTTATGTAGATCACATGGGTTGTTTAAAAAATAAAGGCGTCAAAATGAAGATTTTGACCATAGTAGGTATGGTTAATCGATGATGTTTTGTTTTTTGTAGCTCTTTGAATCTTTTGATTTTATAAAGATCGTGATGTGGCTGAGTCGTAGGAGCACGATGCCGTGTAGGCCGGCAAACGAAGCACAAACACCTTTTTTTCACAGATCAGCGTCTTTTTGGAGACTTAAAAAAGTCTTATATAATGGATTGGATTTGCTTCGAAATCAATCGGTTTTGGGCTCCTGGAGCACCTGATTAAAAAGAACACAAGGACTTAATTTCATGCACATGTAGGTACATAAGGAGCACGAATCATAAAAAAAAACTCACCTTGAAATTTTTGTTCTAATGCTCAGAAAATACCAAATTAATTACATATGGGAACTTATCACTTCTGGGATTTTTTATAATTTCTCCACCTTGAGCACCTGGTGGGTAGATAATTAGGTATAAGGACAGAGGTTCTTGAATAAATTCATTAAAAATCTCACCTTAAATATTTCAGAATGTGTACCAAAATTATTCTTTTATTTTTATTCCAAAATAAGTATTTTGTATATATTTTTGTTCACTTTAAAAAAAAACTCGTAAAAAAAACTTGAAGAATAACTTGTAATAATTTTGCTCGCCACCATCACGTCTTAGAGGATCGGAAAAAAACACCAAAAAAAGAAAGATTTTGGTTTTGACGCAAGTATTTATACCCTTCGCAAGGCTGAGAGATTTCTTCACACATACACTCAAAAAAAACATCATGGACGAAATTTTCGGGTTTCCGATTATCGTTTTCTCAATGGATTTTGACCACAAAAATACAAATTATACTTCAAATTCAATTTCAGAATTTTTGAAAAATAGGTGTTTTATTAAAAATCTAGTTAAAACCCAACTATTTTGACATATGTTTAATATTTATTTTGCATGTAAGTGTAAGTTTTTCGATACACAAATTTCTAATCTAATTTCGAACTCTCTCTCAGATAGATTTGTCCTTGAAAATTATTTCGATTTTTTTGTTTGTTTTACAAAATTTCCTTACACCACTAACAATAAGTTTTGTTTTCTCTACCAACTTTTCAAGGTGTCTCGTGGTGCAATGGGTAGAGACACTGGACCCATCTTTGACCCACCCGGTTCGACTCCTGGTGTGAGCACCAATCTCTTTTTTTTTAAATTTTCTCATTTTTTTCGAAATTTTTGATCTTTTTATTTTAATCCTAAACAGTCTTGGAGGAAGTGTAGAGTATCCTTAAGATTTTGTACAGATTTTAAATAATTCTAGGTACCCAATATCAATTAAAACTTAGCTTATTATTTGCTCCTATGCATATGCAACACTTCTTTAGTTTTGTCTTTTTTATGTTCTTAACATATATTTAACAGAGCTCTATCCAATCACAAGTTTTCAAACTATTTTCACTCATATCATACATACATAGAAAATCAGTAAAGATCCAGTAGCCAGTGATGTTATAAAAACCTAACAACGGTAGCGAAAAACAGAAGGCATAGAGTGATTTTAAAACCAACACTATGACCGAAATTCAAGAGTTAAAGAAGGCGGTGTAAAGACGACAGATTTCTCACAATTGTTATCTCAATTTTTTTTTTGCGCAAATCCAAAACAAGTAAAAAAGCTAAAGCACATCATTGTTAAAAGTAAGTGCTTTCGTTGATTTTAAATATTTTGTTTTCAAAATGTATGGAATTTGAATTCTGCTCGTATATCCACTTACACTATAATTTGGCCGCTTATGGGAGCTGTTCGTAATATGTGGTTTCACTTTAAGTAGGTATGTACCTATGTTCAACTGCGGGTTTGGAAAGAACAACATGAATGGGATTTCCCATTTCTTTGAACTTGACTATAGCCAGATATGCACATGAAGATATTATGTAGATAATAAATATTTATGTATATAAATAAAAACATCAACGCAATTCCTAAAACTGAATTTTACAATTATAACCTCATCATTAATAGCCTCGGCTGATTCTATCAGGCTCGTTCATTCGTGTTACTTGAAAAACTTCAAACTTGCAAAATAATTAACAAATTATTTAATTAAATTTCTTGGCAATGCAAACCTACGCGCAAAAAAAACCTCAAAGCAAAAAGTGGAAATCCTCCAAGGACGAATCCATTTGATGCTTCATTGCAGCATATTTTTTCCCGTAATAATGATAATTTTTAGCAAAGGATGTCCTCAAGTGAGGCACATCTACATTCTTTTCGAGAGAGACACAAAAACTGTCTCGTAATGAAAGGGGTTTTCATTATTGTTATATTGGTTGCCCTTCCGTTAGACTCACTTGGCAGTGTTTTATTCTTTTAAAAAGACTTTTTTTTCTGTCTCTATTGTCGGTTTTTTCATATTGCTACATTTGTCCCAAGTGCACTTATGGCTTTTAAAAAATATTTTTTACTTTGTAACTTTTCAATTTAATTAAAAGAAAAAGAAAAAACACAATACTTACATAGGCCTTGTGCTTTTTTGCGAGGTAGTTGAGGTAGTTGATACTTGGGCTGATAAATACGTTTTTAAAGTTTGCTACCTGTGCCTTGGAATATGAAATTACAAGTATAATTTGGTTAATTAAAAATGTTTCTTTTATACATTGTTAAGATAATTTACTTTGGATTTCAAGTGCATCAAAGGATAAAGATAAGGACAGTTACTACGGGACAATTCAACTTGGAAAAACTTTGTTTTTAAAAACGGATGGACAATGTCTTGTATCAGGATACCCCACATTGGGAACTGGCATTCCTAGAAACTTTGCTAAGTTATCATATTAAAGGTTATCATATTATGTAGCCGACAAAATTATCGTGGATGACAAACAAGAGCATTTCGCCACAAGACTATTATAGAGGATCGGACAAACAATGCTGAGGTTCCATTCATCGGGCATGCTTTCCTCCGACCATATTTTACAGATGAGCTGGTGCATACTCCTAACCAATTCATCCCCAGCAGTTTTGAATAGCTCAGCCGCAAGGCCATCAGCTCCAGCAGCTTTATTGGACTTAAGTTTAGATATAGCTATCTTTACTTCGTCGAGATCGGGTGGACGGAATTGTTAGCCTACGTCGTCCAGGTTGAATGGTGCAATCTGCATGGTATCGGAATCTGGTTCGACATCGCCGTTATACAGTTTGCAGAAATGATTTTTCCATATCCTCAGCACCGACTGCGATTCTACTACGATGTTCCCCTGATCATCCTTGCAGTCTTCGGTCCGGGCCTTGTTACCCTGGGAGGTTCTTTTTACGTTTTTGTAAAACTTCCGAGCTTCATTCCTGCAATGGCATAATCCCTCTATTTCCTCGATCGCACGTTTCAAATGCTCTTTCTTTTTCCTTCTTAGAAGCTTGTGTTCATCTCTCCTCTTCTGCTCGTAGAGCTCGCGAGCAGCTCTGGTCCTTCTATGCAGCGCCGGCCGCTTTGTATGCATGTTGTTTGGCTGCATGTACTTGTCGGCATTCTTCGTCGAACCAGGGGTTTCGCTGTGGTGGTCGTGCAAAGCCCAGCACGTCAGATAAGCGGCATCTATGATGGCTTCTTGGCAATTCTTCCACTGGTTCTCGATACTTGCAGTTGGTGGCATAGGACAATTTAAGAGGGTACGAGAGACTCGATCGGAAAAGGACCTGGCGATTTCTTGCGACTGTAGCCGTCCGACGTTAAACTTCCTTACAGTTCATGATTTGTTTTTTCATGATTTGTTTTCTCGTCTCCGGTTGTGTGGTATATGAAATTTTATAAAATTAAATAAATTATTTATAAATAAATTTATAAATAAATAATTGAAAAACAATATAATATTTTTTTGTTTTATTTAATTTATTAAAAAACTTTTAGTTTTAACAAACACATAGATAATAAATTTGTTTTACGACGCGTTTCGGCGGAATCAAATTCCATTATCGGGCTTGTACTTTGAGAGTTGAAGTATTTTAGTACAATTTGTTGGAGTGTTATTCTTGTGCTGTGATTGTCTCTTTTGTTTAAATTAAAGTTTGTTGCTTTCCCGCTGATGCGGCAATTAGTATTTTGGCTAAGCTGTGGTGTTGTCTCGTTTTATTTTTGTCATTTTTAATGCTGTGTCATATCGTCCCCTGATTGCAAGAACTAGGTAACTCAATTTTCAATTTTTAAAATATCACGACAAAAACGGTATTATTCAATTCAATTCAATTTCAATTCAATTCAATTTATTTCAAAAATGGTGTACAAGTAAGACTTAATCTTTTATAGTACCTTAAAATACGGTTACATAGTTGGATATAATCGAGTACTGAAATATACTTCCCTATAACAATGTTTAAAACAAAAATAAAAAGTTAATGTTACAAAAAATAAATAAAAAAGAAGAAGAAGCCTGTGTTATCCACTTATAAAAAAAATAATAATAATTTCTAATTTGTATTGAAAATTTTTGCCATTTGATCCCAATCGATTTCTCCCTTCACGTAACTTCCCAATCTTCCCCTCCCATCCCACCCTTCTCCATCATTATTTTTATATTACGATACTAGCTAAAATGAACTGTTATTGCTTTCTTAAAATTAGCAGTAGAAATATTTTTTTTAATAGTTACAGGTAGAGAGTTCCATAACTTTGTTGCATGAACAAAAAAGAGTCGTGAAGAATTCAAAAAGTTGTAACAAGGTGCTAAAAGATTGAGTGTTCTGTTTGATTGGGCGAATTAAAGTTTTTCATAAATGTATGATGGTTTTCTTTTTTGAATGATCTTGTGCATAAAAATACAGCATCTTGCATCAAGAAACTGTTGAAAAGAGCACCCAAGAACCAATTTATGGAATTGTGATATGTGTTCATTTCTCCGAAGCCCAAAAATGTATCTTAACATGTCATTGAATGCCACAAGAAGTTTATGCTGGGAATGAGAATCAAGTTTACAATATATAACATTGGCATAGTCAATGAGAGGAACTAGCAGTGTTTTAACAAGTCTCAATTTTGTATTTACGGGCGTTATATTTGAAAATAGCCAAAGCTTACGCAACCCCCCGTAAATTCTTCCAATGGTATGGTTAACTTGATTTTCAGCCGAAAGAGAAGTGTTGATCCTTAAACCAAGACTAATCACAGTGCTCATGAAATTAATTTGAACTTGTGAGAGATACACCGGTGGTAAAAGTAGGGTATTAATCTGATTTTTAGATATCGCGATCAATTGGGATTTAGATGGGTTGAGGGTTAGACCATTGATAAGGGACCAATCGCAGATTTCTTGAAGGTCCTCATTCAATCTACAAATAAGATCCTCTTGTAATCCAATTGGACGAGACAAATAAATTTGCACATCATCAGCATATAAGTGAATTGATACATTGGAACAAACATTTGGTAAATCGTTGATAAAAAGGCAAAATAAAATAGGTCCCAAAATAGAGCCTTGCGGAACCCCCATCCGCAGATTCAAAAATTCGGAAACCATTTGATTGGCCTTTACCCTCTGGTACCTATTAGTCAAATAGTTTTTAATTAGGTTCACCGCTCTATCATGAAAGCCAAAGTAGCGCTTCAATTTCTTGCAGAGAATTTTATGATTAACTCTGTCAAAGGCCTTTGAAAAATCTAGCAAGCAGAGAGTAGTCACATTGCCCAGGTCATATTGAATTCGTATATCATCAAGTACCTTGATCATTGCAGTCTGGCAACTGTGGTGAGCACGGAATCCAGATTGAAATGGGGACAATAAATCAAACCTATTAAGGTGACTAGAGATCTGAGCTGCCAGAATTTTTTCAAAAACCTTTGATAGACAGGGTAGGTACTGTTTTCAAGATTTTTCGTCAAATTATTTTCTATTTTAGACAAATATAGAATATTTCTTAAGTGTAAGAAACAAACAAATTAAACTTTTCCTCGTTCTCTTGTAGTTAGGCATCTATGAACTTTGCTATCTACAAAATTTATAGAATTGAGTTACCTAGTTCTTGCAATCAGGGGACGATATATCCTTACAGTATTTCCCTGCTCTGGCTTTGGTCTGGATATCCGTAGCATTACCTTGGCTACAACGAGGTAGTGGTCCGAGTCAACGTTGGCTCCTCGGAATGTTCGGACATCCTTAATACTGCAGGAGTGCCTTGCGTCGATCGCAATGTGGTCAATCTGGTTAGCGGTTGATTGACCAGGAATTCGTCATGTCCCCTTGTGTATATCGAGATGCGGGAACTGCGTACTAGCTACCACAACGTTTCGCACCGCAGCAAAGTCGATTAGCCTGAGTCCGTTATCGGAGGTGGTGTCGTGCAGGCTATATCTTCCGATTGTGCCACCAAAGACGTCTTCTTTTCCTAGCTTGGCATTCAAATCACCCAAGACAATTTTAATGTCATAGCCAGGGCATTGCTCATATGTCTTGTCCAGGAGCTCGTAGAACTCATCCTTGGTGTCGTCATCTTTCTCCTCTGTGGGGGCATGGGCGCATATCAGACTTCTTGCCTAGGTCTGCCTCTAACGACGAATCCACAACCAAAGAGACCCTGCCCTTGTGGTAACAGTCACCGTAGTAGATATCGCAGTCTTTCAGTTTTCTTTTGCCCGGCCCATCCCATCGCACTTCTTTGATGGTGGTGATGTCTGCTTTGTAGCAGTCTAGGACTTCCGCTAAGTGTTCGGCTGCACGTGGTCTATTGAGAGACAGAACATTCCATGTGCAGATCCGAAGTTCGTTGTCCTTATTTCGTTTGCTAGGTTCGTCAACAGTAAATCCGTCCGTATCCGAGGCTTGTTGTTGCTTCGCAACTAGAATAGCTTTACGTGGCCGGGAAGTCACCCCGACGGCACGACCCCCAACCTCGAGGACCAGACCCATAAAATATAACTCCAAGGGCGGGGAACCGGATGAACCGCTCCTTATAGGCCTGAGCTCCGAATATGTCGTAGTAGCCAGTATAACGTGTTCACTAAGTAGTTCAACCTAACTGGAACTGTAGACGCCACCGTTGGTTCTATCTATTCTATTATTCCGCTGCCGCCTGGATAAAGGAGAAGTGGCTTAGTGGGAACACTCCTCCCTCCCCAGTGAATAATGTTCTCTTCCTTTTTCAACTTTTATCGGGATCAATCTATCCTCCAAAAATCCTGAGTATGCTGAACATAAATTCCCGTCCGAGGTTAACCCGTTATCCTGCAATTTTGTATACGCCTTCTGCCAGAGTAAATTATGAATCAAACACAGCTTTAAACATTATATGCAATGATTTTAATCGTTTATATAATAATTGATTTTAACATGTCAAAAGATTCTTTAAAAAAATATTATTATCCTGTTAAGTGTTTCATTATATGTTTGTATTTCCTGCATGAATAATTTTATTTTCAATCATGTTAGTATTTTTTTAGTATTAATTTTTTAGTATTTAAAGTAATATTTAACAACTTAGACATCAGTCTGCAGTTAAAATAAAAAAATACAAAATAAATTATTTTATTTACTATCACTTCGACATTGTCCAGATTGTTTTTGTTTAACAATGCATACATTTTGAGGAAACTCAAAGTTTTAAAATATGGAATCGTTCAAACCAACAATGTTTCCACATACATAAATTAATTTCGTAGAGGCCAGTTTCCATGAAGGTAGCACGCCTAGAACATTGATTATTTAGCCTTATTGTGAGTTTCACCCGAACAACATTTCACCCGAAAAAATTGACATTTCACTTTTCCCCTATTGTGAGTTTCACCCGGAAAATGTTTCATGTTCGAAAAATTCCCCTTATTGTGAACTTTCATTTCGGGCGGAATGTCAAACAATTGACAGGTTAAATTTTCACTTATTTTTAGTCGGTGAAATACAGAAGTACAAGAAGGGAAATGTAAGTTTTTATTTATTTCTTAATGATAACAAACTAAAAAATTCAATATTATTATGAGAAACGCAATTACTCTTACGAAGGTAGAACAATAAGTGATATTTATTCAGAATAAAAATAAATATATATACAATATTTAAGAAACAAATAATATATGAGTTGCTGTAAATATATAAACATAACACAAGTACAACAGGTACAACAAGTACATTCAAAACCCTCACTTATTAAGCCGCTAAATTAATTTCATTATATAAACTCTAAAAATAATATATATATTATGTAGATAAACAGTTATAAACAACAAACTAAATATTTAAGATAATTTTATAGTCTTAATATAAGCCCATTGCTTTTGTGCAAAAATTATGTTTACCTATAGCAACTGCTTTCGTCAAGTTATCAGCAACCATATTGTCTGTGGAAATATACATAATCTCGACAGTTTTATCTTCTATTTTTGTTCGTACGAAGTGGTATCGAATATCAATGTGTTTTGATCTAGGTCGAAATCCGTCAGATTCAGCCAACTTAATTGCTCCTTGGTTGTCACGCATTAATTTTATTGCATGAATAGCTTTTCCACTGAGTTCAGAAGCTAGCTGTTTTATCCAAATGGCTTCTTGTACGGCTGATGACATAGCCATATATTCAGCCTCAGTGCTTGATAAAGCTTATGTCGGTTGTCTCTTGCTACACCAAGTAATTGCAGCGTTTGACATTTTAAAGATGTATCCAGTGCACGTGCACGACCTTCTTTTATGAACATCACATACCCAATCAGCATCACTGTATCCATATAAATTTTCAGAACTAGATTTTTCATATGTGAGTTTCAAATTGATCGTTCCTTTCAGATATCGCATTATACGTTTCACAGCTTTCCAGTGCGCTAAACTAAAATTTGAATTAAATGTAAATCTACTCACATCGTTTACTGCGAATGCAATATCAGGTCTTGTACATTGAGCCAGAAATAGCAAACTTCCAACTGCTTCCTGGTACGGAATCCTGTCAAGTTTATCATCACTTTCAGATTTCTGAGTTACCATTTTGATCGAAAGTTTCTGGTTAGAATCACTAGGATGATGAAATATGCAATGCCAAACAACTACAAAAAAACATCGTCAGCGAATATTTCGCGTTGGCTTGGGAGAGTCTTAATAGTTGCTGGCTGCGTTTACGGGTCTGAACCTGGATCAATTTAACACGTACACAAAGAAAACATGTTTTTCCTTCTATCATCGTGCTTAGGCGCCAGTTATAGCTATCATTGAAACTCATCATTGAAAATTTTAATGATTGATTTTGAGACGTTAAGGAAGTAAAATCATTTATAATTTTGATGGAAATATAAAGCTAAGGACTTAATTAATATTTCTAGTCAAAAAAATTGTTCAAATAGGCCCAACTTTCCATATAAAAAGACTTTTCTTATTTCAATGGTTGAACTACCTTACCAATGATCATTGAAAAATTAAAAGTCAATTTTTGTGGAAAGTTGGGCCCATTTGAAATTTTTTTTTGACTAGAAATATTAATCAAGTCTTGAGCTTTGATCGTCCATCAAAATAATAAATGATTTTCCCTCCTAAACGTCTAAAAATCAATCATTAAAATTTTCAATGATGAGTTTCAATGATAGCTATAACTGGCACCTTACTTACACGTGAAGAACGAAAGTGTTCAGTTGTGATTTGTGAAGATAATTATTCTGCAGATTTTGTTTTCCTTTGTGTTTTTCGTACTTTCATAATTAAAGACACGATTGGATTGGTTGTATTGGATAGGGGAAGCAATACAAAAGAGAACGTCAGTTTTCTACACAGAATATTTTCAAATATACACTTACCAAAAAAGAAACAACTCGGAATAGCACTACGCTGCTGCAGTGATTGCAGTCTGTTGTATGTCTTCAAAAATTTCAAAAGGATTAAATTTATACATCTAGTAACACTGTTAAAAAACAATAATTGACAATTGAGTCTATTCAAAATTTGTAAGCAAAGATATCACATCATCGAAGAAGATCAACGAGAGAAGAACGAAGTGAGATTGATAAGACGAAATCTAAGAGCTAAATCAAATCCATTGGAACTACCCCATGAATTCTATGCATAGGCGTAGGAAGGGGGGAGCAGAGGTGGGCAGTGCCCACCTTAAAAAATGAACTGCCCACCTTAGAAAAATCGCCAGTTAAAATTTTCTGGTTCTTCATCCCACCCAAGAAGCAAAATTGAACAACTGTGAATGAAATTTCAGCCACCAAAGTTTAAATTTTGCCTACAGTTACAGTTGGTCGTCACATAAAAACAATTTTTGTCCACCTTAATTTTGTTTAGGTATATTTACACATTGCATCACTGTCCGAGAAGCATCAACCCAATTTATTAAACCAAGGCAAGCACAAACCTAGTTGAACCGGTTTAAATTTGTCTCAAACCGAGTTGGCTTGAACCTTGAAGATGAGAAGTTTGTCAGGTTTAAGAAACGGAATCACTAAACGTAAGATATATGTAAATCGCCAAAAAATCGCAAAATTGCAAAATTTTCGACTCTATAAATAACCAAATTAAAAAATGTATTAAAATTAATTAAGGAATAAGAAAGAAATCTTTTTTCAGTTTTGGGGTGCGTTCAGATTTAATACTACGATGGCTCCATCATAAAACGAATGTTAAGTTTAAGTAAAAGCTTGAAAAAAAAAATAAAGACTTGAATTCAAAAAATTTAAATCACCAAAAGCTTAAAATATTGCCTGTTTTGTGTACGTCGTCAATTCAATTTTCTTGCCACAAAATGAAATTTCAAATCGTCTGTTTGGCGATAAATCGCTACATCTGACAAATTTGGAACATGAACCGAAACGTAATTCGATTTGGTTTGTTTAAAATTAAAGCTTACAGTTCAGTTTCAGTATGTATCAACTCGTTTGCTCAGGGTTAACGTATTATTTGCTCTGTAACACACAAATCAAACCAAATATTTGATGCGTTTTATGGACAACAATATAACGTGGATGAATTAAAAAACCAACAATTTGTATGTAAGTAAGAAAACAAATGTTCAAACATTTTTTTAAACCACTTTTGTCTTAGATTTATCCAAAACTATAGGGTAAATAAAAAATGTTTATTCAAATATTTACTCGAGATTCTTTCACATTCTTTACCACAACACAACCGAAGAAATCATTTGGTGTTCCTTTAATGGTCAAACTTGCTTGGGCTTTTTGCCGAAAGTGTGTACCAGAGAGGCGTGGGGAAAGATCACGAAGTTGACCTAGCCCAGTCTTCTTTTTCGGAAGTCCTCTCCACCTTCTGTAATATAATGGAAGAAAAGCTTTGTCTAAATTGAATAAAAATGCAAATAACGGAAGAATGAAGGAAAACAAATTTGTACTTTAATGAAAAACACAAGCTACCAGGAGTGATCGGTTGCATTGATGGCACACACATGTAGAAATAATAGCGCCGCAAATAAACAAGCATCTTTATTTTAATAGAAATGGCTTTTACAGCCTTAATGTTATGCTAGTATAGATTAAATTCTGTAAGTGACCTATGTTAAAGTTAAAGTCGTCTCTGCAGATTTGTAACGAACAAATGCAAACTAGGTTCGTCGATGCCACGCATCCTGGAGCTTGCCATGACTCCTTAATATGGAAGGAAAGAAGTTTTTTGCTTTTGGGTAAGTAAAGTACCTATTCAATACACAGTCTACGAATATTATTTCATTTGTTTTTCTTTTAAAGGTGATGCTTGTTACCCACTAGCACCATGGCTTCTGACTCCTCACAGAACGTGTGCGGAAGGATCGGCTGAAAGCAAATTTAACAAACAATATTGTGGTGACCTGTGATTGTCAGTAAAGATTTGTAAATTTAATATTTAGACTTTACAGAAGATATAATTTTTCAGTCGAAGAATATCCGTCGACAGGAGCGGACGTGTCTCACTCAGTCAGTCTTGGGATATCCATCAAGCACTGAGGTGTTTCAGTCAGTCTTGGAAGATCCGTCGAGCAGAACGGACCGGACGTGTCAATGTACAGTCAGTCGTAGGACAGCCGTCGGAGTAGGCGGACACAGCTGGATGAACCCCCAGGCTACTACAAATATAAAGCTGGTCATAAAATTACAGAACAAGTAAATGCTTGCATGTAGTTGGCCCACCAACTATGGAGTTGAGCAAAACTGAAAATGGCAATCGTTTGTACATCGTTTGTACACGTTTGTACAACTTTTAGAATAATTTGTACACTCACCGTTTTTTTTATAGAGACACTTCAAAAAATAAAACGGAAGTTGGCCCACCAACTATAACGCTCGAAAAATCTGGAAATGCAGTTCGATTGATAATCGTTTGTTCACGTTTGTCTTTTTTTTGTTTAGTTTTTACACTTCGCAAAAATTTTTTACCAACATTTTTTGAAAATTGGGAATGTGTTCTGGTTGAAGATAATGCATCAATAGCTTATGATTTATTCTTTAAAATCTTAACTGCCCATATAATATTATCTAACTCTACTATGACACAAAAAAAATCAGAGAATAGTCTCAAACCTTGGATAAAGCTATCAATTATCAAAAAAATCAAACTTAAAAATAAATTAAGGAAAAAATGCCTCAAACATCAATCTAACTCAAACCTGAAAATTCGGTATAAGCGATTATGTAAAATTGTAAATAAAGAAATCAAAACTGCAAAGCTCAACTACTATCGCTCTAAAATAAACTTAGCTAAAGGCAATATAAAAAAAGAGTGGCAAATAATAAATAGTATTTTAAATCGTAATAGTTCTTCTAATCTCAATTCTATTGTGTTAAAAAGAGACAATGCTAAGATCTCAAATCCGGTAGATGTCGCGAATGAATTTAGTAGTTTTTTTTGAGTCTATTGGGCAGAATACTTTCTCTCAAAGCCCTAGTATTTTGAATAATTTTTCTGAAAATCAAGTGTCAATAAGCAATAGTTTGTTTTTTGAACCAATAACTGGAATTGATGTGTTAAAAACTATTAATTCCTTAAATAATTCTAGTTCCCATGGTAGAGACAATTTTTCAAATATACTTTTAAAACGTATTGGACTTAATATAGTTGATATACTATCGCATCTTTTCAATTTAAGTATTGGTTCAGGGATATTTCCAGATGAACTTAAGGTTGGTATAGTTATTCCTCTATTCAAAAAAGGAAGCAAAGAAGATAAATCTAATTATAGACCAATTTCTTTACTGTCTTCAATTTCAAAAGTATTTGAAAAACTTGTCAAAGTTAGGATGCTGGCTTATCTTGAGAGAATTAGTTTGTTTAATCCAATGCAATATGGTTTTAGGACTGGACGATCTACAGAAGATGCTCTTTTGGACTTTTTTTGCATTCTGCAAAGTGGTTTAGATGGCAAATATCACTGTGCTGGACTTTTCGTGGACATAACTAAAGCCTTTGACATGGTAAACCATAACATCTTATTGGACAAACTTGATAAAGCTGGTTTTCGTGGGTGTATTTTGAAATGGTTTGAGTCGTACCTTAAAAATAGAACGCAGTACGTAAAAATTCAAAACAGTTTTAGCTGCCCTACAACTAGTCACTTGGGAGTTCCACAGGGTTCAGTACTCGGTCCAATTTTGTTTCTTATATACATTAATAGTCTTTTCTCACTTCCTTTAATTGGAAAAATAAGTGCTTTTGCAGACGACCTAGGAATTGCCTATTGCTCTTCTAGTCCCTTGAATCAAATTTGCGACATAAATCATGATATTCATCTGCTTAGATGTTGGTTTGCTAAACATGAGCTTATTGTTAGTAATAAAACAAAACTTATGTTTTTTAATCTAACACGTAAATTTACACCAGACATTCCGATAGTTTTCCATTCATACGAATGTGAAAATCTTCTTGTTTGCAGTAGTAGCTGCTTTATAATTGAATGTGTAGAAGACTTTAAATATCTTGGCGTTACTTTTGATCAAAATTTAAACTGGACCAAACACATATCACTCTTAAAAACTTATCTTTTTTCATCAAGTCGTTGTTTTTATCACCTGAGAAATCACTGCTCTTTGAATCTGCTGAAGATGGTGTACTATGGTATTTTCGATTCCAAATTGCAATATGGTATATGCTGCTGGGGTGGAGCATATGTGAGTCATCTTCAGCAGCTTACAATTATTCAAAAATCAGCAATTCGAAATGTTTGTAAAACTCATCGCCTAGCCCACTCAATTGATTTATTTAGAAGTTTGCAAGTTCTACCTGTTCGTCATTTATTTTATTATAAGGTTCTGAAAGTTTTTTTTAGGAGATCAGGTTATTTGCAAAGCCCCATCTCGGATTTAAGAAATCTGCGCAGCAACTCCGCCTATTTAGTCAATATTCCCTTTTTTCGCACCACAAGTTACAGAAACTCTTACTCAGTTATTTCTTGTAAGCTCTTTAATACACTCCCGTTAAATATTCGTAAGTTAAGAAATTTGAATGGTTTTTTAAAGGAATTAAAAGTATGGCTTCTTGCTTTGGATCATCGAGATATTGAATTGTTGGTGCAATTTGCTTTATAAGCTTAATTATTTAATCATATTTCACGACTTGTTACTGAAAAAATCTCTTCTTTTCTTAACTTTTTTGTATTTTCTCTAGAATTAGTTAAATTAGTGAAAGAATACTTCAGATTTTGATAAATTAATTTCAAACTTTAATCTAATTGTTAATATGAATTTAAAACAATTAACTGTTCACCCCACACAAAATTTATTGATTCGATGTGTCATCAACACTATTTTGTTTTCTTAAAATAAATGATGGCACTAACTATTCTTATTTTAAATATTTTAAGTAACTTAGGAATACTATGTAAATTTTGTATAAATAAGAATAAAGAAAATTGAAATTGAATTGAAATTGAATTTTTTTTTGAAAAATTTTTTATAAAATTTTTGAAAAGTATGCAATCGTTTGTACATTTTTTATTAAGATTTTTCACCGTATTAATTTTTTAAATTTTGCTTTATTTCTATTTTTAAATAATTATTCAAAATTTTGCGGCGAAAAAAAACATGTAGTTGGCCCACCAACTATAACGCTCGAAAAATCTGGAAATGCAGTTCGATTGATAATCGTTTGTACACGTTTGTCTTTTTTTTGTTTAGTTTTTACACTTCGCAAAAATTTTTTACCAACATTTTTTTTGAAAAATGTTTTATAAAATTTTTGAAAAGTATGCAATCGTTTGTACATTTTTTATTAAAATTTTCCACCGTGTTAATTTTTTAAATTTTGCGTTATTTCTATTTTTAAATAATTATTCAAAATTTTGCGGCGAAAAAAAACATGTAGTTGGCCCACCAACTATAACGCTCGAAAAATCTGGAAATGCAGTTCGATTGATAATCGTTTGTACACGTTTGTCTTTTTTTTGTTTAGTTTTTACACTTCGCAAAAATTTTTAACCAACATTTTTTTTTGAAAAATTTTTTATTAAATTTTTGAAAAGTATGCAATCGTTTGTACATTTTTTATTAAGATTTTCCACCGTGTTAATTTTTTAAATTTTGCTTTATTTCTATTTTTAAATAATTATTCAAAATTTTGCGGCGAAAAAACATTTAGTTGGCCCACTATAACGCTCGAGGAAACCTGGAAATGCAGTTCGATATAATATATAATCGTTTGTGCACGTTTGTTTGTTTTTTTTTTAGTTTGCCATCGTTTGTATACCTATTGTTTGTATTAATTATCCACCGTTCAAATCAAGTCAAGTCAAAAATAATCATTCTACATATGTAGATGGTCACTTCTCCCTATATATTTATAGGTACCTACATATGTAGTATAAGTATGTATAGTTAAAATAGAACAATTCGATTTCTTTTGGACAAAAAACTCATCCAGCAAAGAATTCAGTTACTATTAAAGTAATAAAATGTGTCTTATCCAACAAATAGTAAGTACATAAGTATTTATTTATTCTTCTAGTTTTGTTTTGCATTCGGCAAAACGCTTTTCATTATTGAACTACCTACCTACCTACCTACAATAAATCAATTTTATTAGTTTCCAATCTATTTATGCAGAAAAAACATTGAAGTGTCGGTGTGATCTGAGATCAAATGGTTCTTTATTGACCTTTATGAGGTTAGAGATCAAAGGACAAGGACTCTTTAAACAAAGAAAAAATGCTTTAATTCTACCTATTATGTAGGTATTGTACAATGTACATACGAGTTTATTATTCATTAATAAATTTAGATTTTTTAACCTAGATAGGTACTTGTTTTGTGATCATTTGGACAAAATAATCAATATAATTATAATTGAGGCAGTGAGAGCCATAGTGGCATAACTGCAATTTTATCGAAATTGAGTTTTTACAAAAATTGAATCTGTATATATTAAACAATGTTTCTGCATTTAAATTTTTTGAATTGAATTTAGAGGTCACCCACAAGAAAACTCAAAGCTTGAGTGGCCTATCTGATCAGTAATAACGGAATTTTGAAGAATCATTGATACAAACAAACAAAAAAACTTTTTATTTTTTTGTCATATTGCAAATAAAAATCAAAATTTTGTTCATTTATTTAAAAACTAAAAAAATTTTAACTTATTTAGAACTACAAAAGTTTAAAAATAATCTGCTCCTTATTTTTGCTCTACTGAAAATAATGAAAAATGCAGTTAGGCCACTATGGCTCTCACTGCCTCAATTATACTCATTTATGCAACCAATTCTTGCAAAAATTCTTATAATAAAGTTTAACTAATCTTAAATAGGTACCAAAGCCCAACTCTTAAAACTTCATTATTATAAGGAGTCTTAAATAGAGATTTATTGGGAATCTTTTATACTTTCAAGGGTACTTTGACGTAATTTTTAAATAATTGGAAGATTTCGAGCCATTAGTGAAAAAACTCCCAAAAAAATGCATTTTTGCATCTTTTTGCATGTTGCGTCACAAAATTTTGTTGGCAAACCTCAGATTCGGATTCAGCACTCCCGAAAACATAATGGAGCGAACAAATCAAAACTACCCCACAATTTGCATGGTAAAAATACAATATGACTGGACTACCACCCAAATGAAATATTAGAAATTAAAATATTTTTTTAGTAGATCATAGTTCTAGTTCTTCAAACAGGAGGGATGTACCTATTAACAAGGTTATTTGAAGTTTGTAGCTTTTAAGAATGTATAAGGGGATGAGTGCCCATTCACATACATACATATGAAGGGTCCAGGGGAAAAACGGCTCAAGTCCACTTTTTGAAAAAATTAAACTAATGATGACATCTTATAGATTTGTATGGGTACTATATGATGTAGTATAGCTCTCTGCACATAGGATTTTGAAAACTCGCAAAATAGTACACTTTTTAAAAAAACTTTTTTCCAAAACTATCTTTTTTGCTCCAAAAATTAAACAAAGCGATTTTAAAAAAAGGAAAAACTTGTGAATAGACCTAGCGACACGTCAGGTAAATAATTAAAACAAAAAAAATTAGATATTCTAACTACATCCGGTCGAGGTCCTGTCTAACAAATTGAATTGCAAAAACAGTCCAATGTCACGCTTGTGAAAATTATTTTATTTTCAAACTAGAGGTGTCTGAATAAAAAGCAAAAAACCGTTTCCAATTATCATGTCCGGTTCTTTCAAAAGAAAATTTCAAATCAAAAAAAACAAAATTTTGGTTAAAACATCGAAGGTCCTTTTGACTCATGTCAGCTTATCATGCAAAAAATTCAAGATGTTAAAATCAATATATGTTTGCTTACTTGAGTACTTCGTGCTCATTAAAAAAAATGTTAGTTTTATTTATTTTTCTTTAAATTATCCATTATTTTAGTAATATATTTACAACTACGTTTTTCTCGGAATCAATCAAAGTGGACTTAAGCCGTTTTTCCCCTGGACCCTTCATATGCATATAGGTATAAGAAATTCTAATTTAATTTAATTTAATTTAATGCTACACTGAGAAAAATACTAAACTTATTCGTATTTAAATCAAACTCAAACACTTATGATTTGGCATGGAAGCGATTTCTATTTAATTTAAATAGAAACGTATTAACTCATTGTTGAAACGATTTGAACATGATTTTGTTAAAATTAACAATGCTTTCTATTTAACATAAGGATATATCTGTTTGTTCTAATTAACTTCATTTGATGTTGTTTCAAATAGAATCATATTAATTTTTTTGAATATATCCGTGTTTGAGTCAATTATGTTTTCTGTTTAAAACAAATGATTTCAATGTTGGTTTCTCCAAATAGATGCTAGATCCTTTGAATTTAATACGAATTTATGCTATTTGTTATGATGGGAGCGTTTCCTTTTGCTATAATAAATGCTACACACATACATATCGTGTCGGTTCAAAGTTAAAACTCACTTACTAACAAATTATATTTTTTAAAGAAATTAGATTGTTGCTAAAAAGCCACTTTTCGCAAATTTTAAATTAAGTTCCTGGGCATAGCTTTCAATGTCTATAAAAACTTTGCAAAATTATACACTGTTTGAACTGAGTTTTAGTGTTTTAGTGAGTTTTACCTTTGGACCGACTATACTACGGTGGTGGCACTAATTTTGGAACTATTTGAATATCTTTCATGACCGGTGGTCTCGATGGATTCTTTTGCAATTATTTTACGCCAAGTGCCTGTAAGAATCATAAGACAGTTACAGTTATGTTTTGTATTCCTTTGAGTTCAATTCAAATTGATTCGAGTTTAAATTAAACATTTCTGTTCAATCCCTTACTCTTCTTAATATTTAAAGTGTATTTATATTTGAATCAAACTCGTGCATGTTAATTGTATGTTAAACATTTTATGTGAGTAAAATAATTTAACAGGTCTTTTAAAAATCAAACTCAAGTAGGCTTAAATGCATGTAAAAAGTTACGTGTAGCTTCAAATGTAATAATTAAACATGATTTACTTTGATTTAAATAGATTTTACCCAAATTAATAGTATTTTTGAATCTGAATAGATAAGAGGTAGATTTAAATTGAATTCTATTTGTACTAATTTAAACATATAGTTAAACATGCTTCTGTTTAAATAACTCACAGTTCAGTTTTCTCAGTGTATATACTACCAAATACCTATTATGAATAGTTTGATGCTCAATAGACTTCTAATAATAATGACGTTTTAAGAGTTGGGCTCTGGTACCTATTTAAGATTAGTTAAACTTTATTATAAGAATTTTTGCAAGAATTGGTTGCATAAATGAGTATAATTGAGGCAGTGAGAGCCATAGTGGCCTAACTGCATTTTTCATTATTTTCAGTAGAGCAAAAATAAGGAGCAGATTATTTTTAAACTTTTGTAGTTCTAAATAAGTTAAAATTTTTTTAGTTTTTAAATAAATGAACAAAATTTAAATTTTTATTTGCAATATGACAAAAAAATAAAAAGTTTTTTTGTTTGTTTGTATCAATGATTCTTCAAAATTCCGTTATTACTGATCAGATAGGCCACTCAAGCTTTGAGTTTTCTTGTGGGTGACCTCTAAATTCAATTCAAAAAATTTAAATGCAGAAACATTGTTTAATATATACAGATTCAATTTTTGTAAAAACTCAATTTCGATAAAATTGCAGTTATGCCACTATGGCTCTCACTGCCTCAATTATAATTATATTGATTATTTTGTCCAAATGATCACAAAACAAGTACCTATCTAGGTTAAAAAATCTAAATTTATTAATGAATAATAAACTCGTATGTACATTGTACAATACCTACATAATAGGTAGAATTAAAGCATTTTTTCTTTGTTTAAAGAGTCCTTGTCCTTTGATCTCTAACCTCATAAAGGTCAATAAAGAACCATTTGATCTCAGATCACACCGACACTTCAATGTTTTTTCTGCATAAATAGATTGGAAACTAATAAAATTGATTTATTGTAGGTAGGTAGCAGGGCTGTCGTTTCACTTTTTCAGAAAGCAGTACTTTGAGGAAAAAAATGCAGTACACAGCAGTACGGCACTAAAATATATAATCATTCATACATTTAAGTTTTCTATAAAATAAAAAGTTCATACAAAAATTATAGAACCATACACAGGCTCATTACCTACATGACTTAAGAGTACTGCAGTTTGGTGCAGTGTTGTCAGTTCCAATTTTAAAAAAGTGGTAGATAAATTAAAAAAAAGTGTTAGAACCAGATTTTTAGAGGTAGATTTTAATTTAAAAAAAAATAAAAAAAAATTGTTTTTTTTTTTCAATTTTCATTTTAGTCCTAGAGAATCATGTTATTCATCGAAGTATATCTACCTTTCAAAAAGATTTAAAAGACTAGTTTTCTTTTTTTATTAAAATAAAAATCATGCTTTGTGTATTATTTCTGAATCTATTTTTCAACTTTACTAACTTTGTCTAACTTAGCCGTCCAACTAGAAAAAGTTATTAATAAACTTTATTTACTGCTGTCCTAAAGTTGTCTAACTGAGAAAATGGCATTGGTTATCTAAGATTTGCCTAACTTGACATTTTATGTAATAAAAAGAAGCATATTTGACTAGTTAGTCAACCATCTTCAAAAATCTTATAAATAAGGCTGACTATGTTTAAATCAATATGCTCTGCTTTAAAAAAATTGTATAAACTTTTTTTGAATAAATGCGTAATATGTGGGAATAAAAGGTTTGTTCGTGTACTTTCTGGGCTAAATTTGGTAGTCTGTCAAATTTTGAGAAGTGGAGATGGAATTCTCTCAGAGAGAAGCAAGACTGTGCAAAAGTAGACGAACGCATAGAACCAATAATTTCTGCCACTTTTTAAACGTCAACAAAATGTAAACAAAAAACCTACCAAGAAAATAAGAAAACAAAGACACAGCATTAGAATTCCTACTTTAACCATGTCCCTCAAGTTAGCAGAGCAAGGTGAGCAGAACATATATTTTGTGATGGCATTATAAAGCGCTTATTAAATGCTAATTAAATGCCCAACAATTAAATTTAATGCTCAAGTACTTTTGGTAAAAATCAATGTTCTGCTAACTTGATTTAAAGTTAGCAGAACAATTTCCTAAAATGGTTAAAACATTAAGTATGAAAATTGGGTTTGGTCTTATATTAATGAGCTATTTAAATGCTCTGCGAATCAAAAAAAAAAATTGAAAAAAATTTGATTTTCACAAAAAAAAAAAAAAATTTCCACAATTTTGAAAAAAAAAGTAAAATAATTTTTTCTTTTAGATTTTTCGATTCAAATCTTTTTGATTAGTTAAATGCTCGCCTAAATGCAATTAAATGCTCCAATTTCGAAACAATTTTCGAAGATCTGAGCCAAAAAAAAAAAAAATCAATTTCCCATACATTTCCATGTTCTGCTAGCTTAAAATGGGTTTTTCTCAAAAAATTCAAACTTTTTCGATTCAAATCTTTTAGATTAGTTAAATGCTCGCCTAAATGCAATTAAATGCTCCAATTTCGACACAATTTTCGAAGATCTGAGCAAAAAAAAAAATAATTCAATTTCCCATACATTTCCATGTTCTGCTAGCTTAAAATGGGGTTTTCTCAAAAAATTCAAACTTTTTCGATTCAAATCTTTTTGATTAGTTAAATGCTCGCCTAAATGCAATTAAATGCTCCAATTTCGAAAGAATTTTCGAAAATCTAACCCAAAAAAAAAAATTATTCAATTTCCCATACATCTCCATGTCCTGGTAGCTTAAAATGGATTTTTCTCAAAAAATTCCAACTTTTCATACATTACCCTGAATTGCTAACTTAAATTGATTTTCCTAAAAAAAAAAATCAATGGTCCCTTATTTGGTAGGTACACAAATAAAGACTATACGCAGAAGTCTTAAACTAACAGCTTTTGCATTTTCGTTTAGTTAATTGAATTTTAAGGGCTTTTAAAAAAAGTGGAGACAACCTCCAAGTTATTCAAGAAGATTTGAGTTGCAAAATTGATTTTTTTTTTTTAGGAAAATCAATTTAAGTTAGCAATTCAGGGTAATGTATGAAAAGTTGGAATTTTTTGAGAAAAATCCATTTTAAGCTACCAGGACATGGAGATGTATGGGAAATTGAATTATTTTTTTTTTTGGGTTAGATTTTCGAAAATTCTTTCGAAATTGGAGCATTTAATTGCATTTAGGCGAGCATTTAACTAATCAAAAAGATTTGAATCGAAAAGTTTGAATTTTTTGAGAAAACCCCATTTTAAGCTAGCAGAACATGGAAATGTATGGGAAATTGAATTATTTTTTTTTTTTGCTCAGATCATCGAAAATTGTGTCGAAATTGAAGCATTTAATTGCATTTAGGCGAGCATTTAACTAATCAAAAAGATTTGAATCGAAAAAGTTTGAATTTTTTGAGAAAACCCCATTATAAGCTAGCAGAACATGGAAATGTATGTCAAATTGAATTATTTTTTTTTTTGGCTCAGATCTTCGAAAATTGTGTCGAAATTGGAGCATTTAATTGCATTTAGGCGAGCATTTAACTAATCAAAAAGATTTGATTCGAAAAAGTTTGAATTTTTTGAGAAAACCCCATTTTAAGCTAGCAGAACATGGAAATGTATGGGAAATTGAATTATTTTATTTTTTGCTCAGATCTTCGAAAATTGTTTCGAAATTGGAGCATTTAATTGCATTTAGGCGAGAATTTAACTAATCAAAAAGATTTGAATCGAAAAATCTAAAAAAAAAATTATTTTATTTTTTTTTTCAAAATTGTGGAAATTTTTTTTTTTTTTTGTGAAAATCAAATTTTTTTCAATTTTTTTTTTTTGATTCGCAGAGCATTTAAATAGCTCATTAATATAAGACCAAACCCAATTTTCATACTTAATGTTTTAACCATTTTAGGAAATTTTTCTGCTAACTTTAAATCAAGTTAGCAGAACATTGATTTTTACCAAAAGTACTTGAGCATTAAATTTAATTGTTGGGCATTTAATTAGCATTTAATAAGCGCTTTATAATGCCATCACAAAATATATGTTCTGCTCACCTTGCTCTGCTAACTTGAGGGACATACTTTAACCTTATATTCATGATTTAGTTTGATATTTTGCATTATTTTATTAGGTACATAGTATTAATTAATCCCAAACTCAATATTCCAGAAATGAAAAATAGAAATACACTTGAACACAAAATATCTTTCTATTTTAAAAATATTTGGCTATAAAACATCAGTTTTTTAATTATCAAAAAGCACTAAACAATTAATATAAATTTAGTCTCATTTTCTTCTTTTAAAATAGTTAAATGAGTTTATTAAAAAAAAGGATGAACCGATAGATAAAAAATCACTTTTAACAAGAAAAACAACAGAACTAAAAGTAAACAACAGCCATTTTGTTTTTGTGTTGTTGCTCTAAACTCACGCTTCACGCAGCACAGCACTTACCATTTCTGCCCGAACAAATTTCTTAGCAGAATTTGGCGAAAATTGTCAGGAAGGGGAAATTTTTACTCTATCTCGTGCGTGTTCTCTTCTCCAAAAAGTACACATTGTTTGCGTACGTGAACAGCTTTGGGCTAAATTTGGTAGAATTGGGTAGATTTTGGCTGTTTTGTGTGGGTACACGAACAAACCTAATAAGTGAATTACCTACAGTTTTTTTTAATTTAAAAATTATATTCATTTTGTTGAACATCTGAAAGAACAAACGATAAAAAAGATAACAGCTTAAAGAAGTTGAATTCATCCCTTGCAGTATATGAAAAATAAAAATTGTGTCTTAATGGCTCCCAATTATAGGTCAATGATAGCTACAACTGGCTTCTAAAATTTCTCATCATTTTGTTCTTAATTTAAATTCCATAGAGTTATTTAATAAAATTTAAATCGCCCTCTTTCTAAGACGGTAGCCTTCCACTTACCCTGGGCACCACGCACCAAAAATACCTAGTTTTATAATGAAAAGATGTAGTCAATGTCAAACACAAATAAATAGGTACTCGTAGTACGTAACTTCAAGAAATATTGCCTATAAATTAATGAAGTATTAATAAATTGTTTCAGTAAACTTGCTACACCAAAGTTCTTGCACGTTTTTCTTTAAATCTATTTATTGTATGAAAAAAATATGGTAATCTTTTTTGTGTAGAATTACATAAGCTACTAATTTTAGCGTTTAAAAACCAATAGTTTTCCAGAAATTAACCAAAAACTCAGCTTTACATCCTTTCAACCCCAATAAAATTGTTTGCCCGAGCCAAATTTAGGGTGTTTTTGGGAAATGCTTCAGACGTCAAAAGAAAGCTCCACCAAAAATTTAGCTTTGTCGGAATTTTGTCGAAGTAAAAGTAATTGAGGACCGTTTTTTCAAAACTCAACAGACGCCAAAAATCCGAAAATGAGTTATGGATATCAAAATTTTTGGCTTCAAGAGGCGCACAAGATGGTGAAATAAAAAATAAGAAAACGGTACAGATTTAATTCCAAAAAATTTTGAAAGCTGAGCGTTTTCGCAAAACTCAACAAACGCCAGTGAGTTTTTGCAAAACTCAACAAAACACACTGAGTTTTTGCAAAACTAACCAAAAGCATTTTGTCTTAAACGAACGGTTTGTGACTTTTAGTTCAGTTAAGAGTAGAATGCATTGATGAGTTATTGAAGAACCATATTTAGGTAGTTGTTATTTTCATCGTTTAAACATACATAAGTTGATCCGGTGCGTTACGGAACTTATAAACCCTTTTTATGTATCTATATATGTATATGACTGCGCCTATTTTTTTTAAATATTTTAATTTCTTTTGCTCTTGTCCCTTTAAGTTAAAGGTAATACAAAGAATCTATCTAAAATTTCATCATTCGGATAACGTTAACATGTGTTGGACAACACTTCACATTTACCATACAAAATACATTGAGTTTTGAGTCGTTATAAAAATGTCGGCAAAAGTGTAAGAAATTATGGAAAATCTTTAAACCTCACTGTTTTGCTTCTTTTTCTTCTTTCATCATACCTGTTGCGTAGTTTATGAATATCGCTCATTAAAAAGAACACCGTCATAACTCAAAAATTGACAGTTTTGAACTGAGTATAACATTGTATGCTTAATCTTTTTATCTTTACTTTTGTGAAAAAATTACATCGATATCTCATCTCCATTTGCCATACGAACGTTTTGTTTGTTGCACTACAGTCGTTTTTTCATATATTTTTCACTAAAACGAAACTTTCAATCGCATTTATCTCAAAACAGCAATTTTTTAGATATGACGGTGTTCTTTTTAATGAGCGATATCTGTTCCAAAAGAACGTCCAACTTTCAACACATGACAGACAATCCTAGGACTAAACGTAGTCTTGTTTTTTTCGTTAAGGGCACTTAGCCAAACTTGGAAAAAAAATTTCATCCGACTCCGAAGGTAATTCCGACAAAACTTTGTCTTTTTTGGACTCGGGTGCTTTTCTGAACAAAATCACAATCACTATGATTGTCTTGTATTTTTGAAAAAGTAAATTTTTTTACATAAATAAGCAATCAATAAAGTTGAAGTTAAAGATAAGTACGAAGAGATACATATATTCGACAATCAGGAAAGGTAAGTTACCTTAAGTTTGAGTAATACATTTACCGGGTTTTCTATTGAGCCATAGGTGCCAGGAGGGGGGGGGGGCAAGGGAGGAAATTTGCCTCCTGGCTCTGGAATATACCACGCTAGCTAATTTTTTTAAATTTTTGCTATGGACTTTTCGCAAGAACTCGTCTGTTTTCTATTGGTTTTCATGATTTCGCCACCCGCTTTCTGGGAAAATATGCTCCCCCCGGAAGACTCCCACCCCCCCGGAAAAAATTTTATGAGTGCATATGCATCGGGGAACAACCAAAGACAGTTTTCAAGCGCTTTCGATATCTGTAAGTTCGAAGAAATCCCGAAAAAATAAAACCCCCACCTAATAAATGGATGATGTCGAGAAACTGATAAATTGTTCGGTTATTTTAGATAATCCTTACAAGTTCTACAAAAAATATAATCAGCCAACGCAAACGAGTCTTCTGAAAATATCGAAAAACACTTTGTCATTTCAAAAACTTTTTGTATTTAAGTTACCTATTATTTTAAAAGGGCTTTTCACTTTTATATAATTTATTTATTTTTCTTATATTTATTTTAACGTTAATATAAATTTATTTTATTTTTTTTTTGTTTAATTTAGAGATTTTATATCAATTTTTGTATTTATTTATTTCATATGAAAACTAAACGTTTTTGCAAAACTCAACAAAAATACGACTTTGTTTCGTTTTGAAAAAACGCACGATTTTTGGGGTCAAAATTTAGGTGAATGTTTTGAACAAATTCCGACGGAAATGAACCTGCCGATGAGATATGCAGCGAAGAAGAGATCTGCATTAATACTTTTCTAGTATTGTTATTTTTATTCAAATAGGAAAGAAAAAACCTTCTCCTGAAAAATTAGCAAAATGGATTTGTTGAGTTTTGCAAAAACGGTCCTCAATTTCCTTTGGCTAGAGATCCATTAATAGAGTTTGATAATTTAGTTCTTGACAGATGGGTTAAAACTTCGTTTTGAAGTGAAGGGAATATTTTTGTTCCAAAAGTCCTCAAACTACCTTTTTTCGGAACAGAAAATAAAATTTGAAAAATACCTGATTTCCGAGTTTTTACTTATGAAAAGTATGTTTACGGCAAGTAAAAAATCGGTTTCGAAGTTTTCAGGCGTTTAAAGGGTTTTCTGAGAAATTTTATTTGTTAGATATATGTACATAATATTTAAAAATAGTCATCCTTACATGAAAGAGGCTATACATTTTTGGAAAGGGTTATGATTTGAAAATGTTGTATGGAAATATTCTCAAAAAAAAAGCAGTACTTTGGTCGAATTAGCAGTACGGCAGTACGGAGTTTCAAAAAGCAGTACAAATACTTCAATTGCAGTACTTCGACAGCCCTACTAGGTAGGTAGGTAGTTCAATAATGAAAAGCGTTTTGCCGAATGCAAAACAAAACTAGAAGAATGAATAAATACTTATGTACTTACTATTTGTTGGATAAGACACATTTTATTACTTTAATAGTAACTGAATTCTTTGCTGGATGAGTTTTTTGTCCAAAAGAAATCGAATTGTTCTATTTTAACTATACATACTTATACTACATATGTAGGTACCAGGCACGAGGCGTGACTTTTTCGGAAGCGGAAGCACACAACTTAAAACTCAAAAAATAAAAGTCCTTTAATTTAGAATTTATATTATACCGCTTTTTTGCGCCTAATAATATTATAAAGAGTATAAAAAATGTATTTTCTCTAGCCGAAGTAATTAATTTGAAACCCTCTTTGCTATGCATTTGCAGGTACTCATAAGCATTAAGCAAAACGCCAAAGCAATCACAAACAAAACAATTCGCCCAAAAAACTTAATCAAATCGAAAAAAAACACCAATCAATGCATTTCTTATGGATGAAACACTATATACGATTTGCATTCACACACACACAATCACAACACCGAAGATCCAAAGTATAAAACTAAAACTACCCCTTTTTCAATAGGAATGTGCGGCAGGAAACGACTCAATACTTCTTTAGTTTTGCTATTGAGTTTTCATAATGAATTCACTCAACTCATTCTTCACACGTTGGGCAAACAGAAAGAAATCATCAGATTTTACTTTGAATTTTGGACGGAATTTGAGTTAAGAAGGTAAAATCAGAGAATGCCAAGCTGTTGCGCATTCTAGAGCAAAAACTCTCGTATAGTATTTTATAATGGAGAATGGAGTGATGTTACGCATTCTCAAATGGCTTGGCTTGGCCTATAATGGAAATTTGTGGGTTTGGTTAGATAATGTGCGGATTTAAGCGATGTTCTCGTGAGTGATTTTATTAAAAGATAATAATCATTTCCCGTGATATGTATTACCAAATATTGGGAAATAATTAATTAATATAAGAGATAATTTATTAATATTAGATATCAAGAAAATGTAAATCGTTGACATACTATAATAATAGGTCAATGATGTAAATGTATTTAATGTATATCTACAATTTGAATTTTCGAATATTAAAATTCTTTGCTATGAGCATTTTGTGAACTGTCTTACGGAAGCACTCATTCCACTCAATATATGAACGCTTCGTCACTGGTAGGTACCTATAAATATATAGGGAGAAGTGACCATCTACATGTAGAATGATTATTTTTGACTTGACTTGATTTGAACGGTGGATAATTAATACAAACAATAGGTATACAAACGATGGCAAACTAAAAAAAAAACAAACAAACGTGCACAAACGATTATATATTATATCGAACTGCATTTCCAGGTTTCCTCGAGCGTTATAGTGGGCCAACTAAATGTTTTTTCGCCGCAAAATTTTGAATAATTAATTAAAAATAGAAATAAAGCAAAATTTAAAAAATTAACACGGTGGAAAATTTTTATAAAAAAATGTTCAAACGATTGCATACTTTCAAAAATTTTATAAAAAATTTTTCAAAAAAAAATGTTGGTAAAAAATTTTGCGAAGTGTAAAAACTAAACAAAAAAAAGACAAACGTGTACAAACGATTATCAATCGAACTGCATTTCCAGATTTTTCGAGCGTTATAGTTGGTGGGCCAACTACATGTTTTTTTTCGCCGCAAAATTTTGAATAATTATTTAAAAATAGAAATAAAGCAAAATTTAAAAATTAACACGGTGGAAAATTTTAATAAAAATGTACAAACGATTGCATACTTTTCAAAAATTTTATAAAAAATTTTTCAAAAAAAAATGTTGGTAAAAAAATTTTGCGAAGTGTAAAAACTAAACAAAAAAAAGACAAACGTGTACAAACGATTATCAATCGAACTGCATTTCCAGATTTTTCGAGCGTTATAGTTGGTGGGCCAACTACATGTTTTTTTTTCGCCGCAAAATTTTGAATAATTATTTAAAAATAGAAATAAAGCAAAATTTAAAAAATTAACACGGTTGAAAATCTTAATAAAAAATTTACAAACGATTGCATACTTTTTAAAAAATTTTATAAAAAATTTTTCAAAAAAAAAATGTTGGTAAAAAAATTTTGCGAAGTGTAAAAACTAAACAAAAAAAAGACAAACGTGTACAAACGATTATCAATCGAACTGCATTTCCAGATTTTTCGAGCGTTATAGTGGGCCAACTTCCGTTTTATTTTTTGAAGTGTCTCTATAAAAAAAACGGTGAGTGTACAAATTATTCTAAAAGTTGTACAAACGTGTACAAACGATGTACAAACGATTGCCATTTTCAGTTTTGCTCAACTCCATAGTTTGTGGGCCAACTACATGCAAGCAAGTAAATGGAGTTCTAAAAGCCAGATGGAGGTGCTTTTTCGGTGCACGGGAGCGGCATTATTGCGCTTTGCACAATATGTGCATGCACTTTAAGAGTGATTTACCACCTGAAAGCGCAGAAACTTCCAATGATGACGATGATGATAATGTAGAATTTACCAATGCATTAGAAAATGATACTGTTTCTTCGAGCGATGCAGAATATTTGTATATGCAGGCCAATGCACAAGAACACAAATCGGAAATATGTAGTATCTAAAATTTTTGTTTCACATTTTAATTTATTGAATTCATATGTAAATGTAATGTAAATAAGCTTTATTAAAAAAAAAATAAAAACTTGAACAATGAAAAACAAAAAATTACATTTCGGTTGTAGCAGTCTTAAAAAAAAAAACAACTAAAGCGAATGTTATACTCGTAAATTAGGCCATCTTTCGAAGCTTTTCCTCTTCTATTTATAGTAAATCATTTTTGAAAATTAGTTTTGCTTTTATTTCTTCTGTTCTTAAGTTTTCCATTGCGCTGTGGTGCCAATGATAAGTTTTCATCAAATGTGTCCTGTAAACATTCCTGTGATGTAATTTTCTTTTGTGTGGATGGGGATTTGGTGGTTGCATGGCCAGTGGTGGAAAAATCTTGTTCAGTTTGTTCATTAATCGCAGTTTCTTCAAGGATTTCTTTTTTCTTCAAGTAAACTAAGAGAGTTTTCGTTTTCCGTGTTAGGAGATTTTCGTTTCTTTGAATACGAAGGCAGCCCAAATTTAGTTGAATTTGAAACACCTTCCACAGACTCCCGCATCACGCAAATAGTTATAATCGCTTCTTCAAGGACTGTAAATTTGAGTTCCTTGAAAGGACCTCCTCCAGTGCCTTTCTTTTGCTTCATATTTTCTGCGAGCTTAGCCCTGATGTATGATGGTGGTCCAAGGTAATTTAGTTCTGCCTCTTTCTTCTTTTTCACGGATGGTTGTGAACCAGTTAGCGATATCGGGGTTGTTCTTCATCAAACTAACAAGCAGCTCTATCTTACGTAAATTTGTTGAATTCGACCTATAAACAATGAACATTACATGAATAAAACAAAATAATAATACGAATAAGTTAGAAATTTTTTCAAAATAATTTTAATTGCACTTACATTGCTCCGCTAACATTTGAGTTCCCTTGGAAAATAAATGCGGACAAAATCGAATGAATTTTTTTTCCCAAGGCAAATTTGTAATTTTCCCTGGAAAAACTTCACTTATAGTAGGGGCGTTAGTGCACGATATGTACTCCTGTCCCTGTAGTGAGGTCCCGTAAAAATGTCCGTGCTGATTTATCTAACTGCCAGAATCGATTAAAGTACATATAGGAAGGTCAGAAAAACTTGGATAGACATCACCGTTTTCTGGACGGGTTTTTTTAGACGCTATTTTCCAAAATGGCCGACAAATAGTAGTATAATTTGTATGGGAGAACGGAAAAATTTCCATAAAAATTAAACCACTAAACCGATTTTGATGAAATAATCAGATCTCATAAAAAACAAGATGAGAAGCCAACATCATTAATTTCCATCCACTGCCACGCCCCCTTTTTTGAAAAAAAAAAATATATTCGTCAAAATTAATACAAATTCGAATGTTTCCTTAGTTAACCATATTAAAATATTTTTGTTTGGAATATAACCTATAAAAAGTTCCTACCACGCCTATTTTGTGGGCGTTTATTATGTTTTGACTTATATGGAGTAAGTTTTAGTTAGATAAAATCTGAACCTCTTCTTCCAGTGTAATGAAATTTTCACACATGATAGTGAACAGTATCGGGAATGATTGCATACAATTTCCGCCCATTGACACACCCCCAAAAGCCCATCTTATCACTCTTCCTCATTAGCTGCTAAAAATCGAAGGATACGATATCAATTAAGATGCTTTTTGATTGATATTTACTAAAGAAAATCTGTTATTTTTGATTTTTATTAAAAAAAAAATTAAAAAAATATAAAAATACCATTACGTATATTTTCTCATAATTTGTATACACATTTATCTCGTAAAGGGTCCGCCGTCTAACGTTTTTTTTTTTCAACTAGTGCTTATTTCGTGAATGGTAACACTAAGCTCATGTCTGATTTGACAGATAATTTGTTTTATCCTTCCGCTGAACGAATATGGTTGTGTATGCGCTTGAACAACGCTGGAAAATGCCGATTTTGCCAAAAAAAATCATCTTTTCAGATGAAGCTCATTTTGATCTTGGCGGGTATGTAAACAAGCAAAATTGTCGCATTTGGGTCACAAAAAACCCGCACGCATACATTGAAAAGCCGATACACCCAAAACGAGTCACTGTTTGGTGTGGATTTTGGTCCAGAGGCATAATTGGGCCATTTTTTTTCGAGTGGCCGTTACAGTCAATGGCGATCGTTATCGGGCCATGTTGAACGAATTTTTGCTCACAAAAATTGAAGAGGAGGATATTGGCAACATTTGGTTTCAACAGGACGGCGCTACGTGCCACACAGCTGAAGCTACACTCCATGTAGTAGTAGCATTTTCAAAAAAAAAAAAAGTTATTTGGCGGACCCTTTACATTGCTCACCACATTTGCAATACTCTTTGCATGTCAAATACTTAAATTTACATTTACACCTTTAAGTAGAACATGTTGTACAATTGCACTGAATTAATAGTTCAGAAGGCATTATGTTAAGGCACTGATCGGGCCTAAGCACACCATTTGCATCTTTGGAGAATCCATAATCTGTCAACTTCAGGCTTGAATTTGGAAAATAGCTCTGTGACAGGCTTAAGCATTCCCTTAAAACAAAAAAGCATTAAAACAAGAAAATTAAGCGTGTTGACTTTGAAATTGACCAGTCACTTAACGAATGTGAAAGAGAAAGACGAAAATTCTAGATGCAATCGAACCGAAAAATATTAAACAGGAGGCGCCTATTCCTAGACAGATGGATAGATTCAGGTCTTCAGGTTAAAGCAAAGAGATGCTTCAACTAGCTGCTGCTTCTAACTTCATTGAGAAGGCAAAAGTGACTGACTTCACTACAGTTTTAAGTGGAACCCTCACTGGTGACACTAATAGCAGGGATGCATTAATAATAAATAACAATAACAAAGAACTTCAAACGTGCTCGGACCTTCAAACCTTTGTTGAGGAAGCAGATAGCAGAATTATAATCCAACTGTTCAATGCCATCCAGTCATGTATAAAATTTCTTATAGTGTTATCAAATGACACTGATGTCGTTGTTCTCATCCTTCGATATACAGGGTGTCCCGCACCTGAGTGGAAGTATCTTAGGGTGTGGTTCCTGGGGCTATTCTAAGAAAAAAATTGTATGGGGGGAAATTTGTATCTCCCCTCCCTGAGGCAGGGGGGCAGTTTCTGAAAAATTGACTTAACATGCAAAAAAAAACATTAAAAATCAAAAAATCAACGAAAACACATCTAATAATGTGCTATAGTTTTTTTGAAAGCTAATACTCCATTCTTGCATTTGGTTTCTAAATCAAGTCGTTTAAGCGAATAGTTTTTGAGAAATTAAATTTCAAAGTCAAAATTTAAAAAAAAATTGTGATTTTTTTTCTTTAGTCGGTATTTTCAAAAATTTTACGTAATTAAGTGCTATTTTTGTGTTCAATATTCATTGCCCTCATTATTTTTTAGTTCATTACCGAAAACCAAATGTTAAAATCTATCTAAGTTTTTGAGAAATTAAGAAGAAACGAAAGGTACTTTTACCAAAAAGCCCGAAATAAGGGTTAAATCATGGATAACACTAGTTTACAAAATTTTGGGTCATGGTAGGGTCCTTAGAAAAAATATATTTTCTTGACTAATTTTGGGTCACTGAACACGAAAATCAAAACTATTTTTTTTTCCAAAGAACCGTTTTCGAGATATGCGCAAAAATCATTTTCCCAGCTATTTTTTTAGATATTCCCATAAATCTCGCTGACGGCATAGTTAATTTACATAAAATGTGAATTTTCTGAATTATGTGATCTGTCTCCTTCCGACGATGTACTTGCTTGTATAAGTCAGACTGAAATTTTACAAGTTACAGGCATTCAAAGTTTCAAAAACAAGTATTTTTGAAAAATTTCTAGTTTTTGGTTGCTCCATATGGATATAAAAAAAATATAAAAAATAATTTTAAGGACTCAAGTGAAAAACAATCTTTTTAACAAAGATTTGATCCAAAGTTTTTCAAAATCGGACCATAAATGTAGAAGTTATTAAATAATTAGTGAAAAAAGCAATTTAATTTTTTTAAATAAAAGTCATATAAATGTATATTAGGGTGTCTGTTATTTCCAAAAATCATCACAATTTTTTTAAACAAAGGAGAATGGGCATTTTTGGGCGTAAGCGGCCATTAATGAAATTAGTGTCAAATGAAAGGTATGCTACTCAGGAACAACTTTCACTATGGACGTTACATTGCATTTCATTTAGAAAAGAAGATATTTCAATGTTTATGTAATGCAATTGCATTGAGCAATATTGCATAGTGATTATATTTTTAGTGGATGTTATGCTTTTTTCTAACTTTATAACGTCTACTGATACTGTATTAGTGTGTTTAACGGTGTTTCAGAATATCCCAAGGACGCATTACGGGTTTTTAAACAGACCCAGTACATACGTATTTCAACAACTTTGTAATTTTTTTAAACATATTATTTTACTCAGGATTTTTTAATATTGTGAGGATTGTAATATTATAGTTTTATGGTAAATGTTCTTATTAATGATGTTATATGGCCATTTTTATAAACAAATATTGTTGAGACTGTTTAGATTTCTTGTTCCACTTTCTTTTCTAGTTTTGAATTGGTCAGAAGCCAGAAACTTAGTAAAACTTTATTAAAGTCATAGAACAAAAATGCATTTTTTTTCGGTTTTGAAGTACACCACAATGAAAAAATTTCTGCACGGTGATTGTAGGACTAAAACACAAACAAAAATAACAAAATCGTTCTTGGCCGCTCACGCCCATGTTTCATACAAATTTGCCCATTCTCCTTTGACTTTGAAATTTAATTTCTCAAAAACTATTTGCTTAAACGACTTGATTTAAAAACCAAATGCTAAAATGAAGTATTAGCCTTCAAAAAAACTATAGCACATTATTAGATGTGTTTTCGTTGATTTTTAATGTTTTTGTGCATGTTAAGTCAATTTTTCAGAAACTGCCCCCCTGCCTCAGGGAGGGAAGATACAACTTTCCCCCTACACAATTTTTTTCTTAGAATAACCCCAGGAACCACACCCTAAGATTCTTCCACTCAGGTGCGGGACACCCTGTATATTTGAACTATTCAGTGAGGGGTTGCAAGAAGTGTGGATCAAAGTGGGAGTGGGTGATAAAATGCGCTATGTGCCTCTACACACACTTGGGGAGCAACTGGGTACTGGGAGCTGCACTTTACAACAATTTAATTAAGGACCACATACTTGGTTGTGATACAACAAGCAAGATGGGAACAAAATCATCTGCAATTAAAGCATCGCCAGAACCGTTACTACTTCGATTTGCAAAATATAATATTTTATCTGATGAAATACTTGACAAAGTAGAGGAATACCTTATTCAAGTTTTACATTAAGCAAAGTGCAAGACATTCGATGAGCTTCGTTATTCATTACATAAACAGAAACATTTATCAGAGTAACCACCCTCATCTTTTTCAATTAGAAATGGACATATCCAAAGATGCTTTTTTTTTAAGGTAATATCTACTTAAGCCTATCACAGAGCTATTTTCCAGATTCAAGTCTGCAGTTGACAGATTATGGATTCTCCAAAGATGCAAATGGTGTGCTTAGGCCCGATCAGTGCCTTAACATAATGCCTTCTGAACTATTTATTCAATGCAATTGTACAACATGTTCTACTTAAAGGTGTAAATGTAAATTTAAGTATTTGACATGCACAGACTATTGCAAATGTGGTGAGCATTGTACGAGATAAATGTGTATACAAATTATGAGAAAATATACGTAATTGTATTTTTTATATTTTAAAAAATTCCGGATACTGTTCTTACTTACTTACTTAAGGTGGCGCTACAGTCCGGGGTGGACCAGGGCCTCAACCAACAAGCTTCTTCCAGCCGGCTCGGTTTCTACTGATACTGTTCACTATCATGTGTGAAAATTTCATTACACTGGAAGAAGTGGTTTAGATTTTATCTAACTAAAACTTACTCCATATAAGTCAAAACATAATAAACGCCCACAAAATAGGCGTGCTAGGAACTTTTTATAGCTTATATTCCAAACAAAAATATTTTAATAAGGTTAACTAAGGAAACATCCGAATTTGTATTAATTTTGACGAATATATTTTTTTCAAAAAAGGGGGCGTGGCAGTGGGCGGAAATTAATGATATTGGCTTCTCATCTTGTTTTTTATAATGTCTGATCATTTCATCAAAATCGGTTTAGTGGTTTAGCTTTTATGGAAATTTTTCCGTTCTCCCATACAAATTATGCTACTCTTTGTGGGCCATTTTGGAAAATAGCGTCTAAAAGACCCCGTCCAGAAAACGGTGATGTCTAGTCAAGTTTTTCTGACTCTCCTATATGTACTTTAATCGATTCTGGCGGTTAGATAAATCAGTACGGAAATTTCTACGGGACTTGACTACAGGGACTGTATTAATGAGGGCAAACCTTTCATTTCGACCTGAAAGGTTGAGCTTTAGTACACCAATAGTTCATGTCCTAGCTTAACTTTTAAGGAGTGTTACGAAATGTTGCTTATAAATCGGAAACCTAGTGTCGGACGATGACCCGAGAACTCTCGTTGGATTCAGCACCCTTGAAATCATAGGACTACATTATTGATTTTTTCACCCCTCCTCTTGCACGAAGGGGTGGAAAAAAGTCGTTTTGCAAAGAAAATTTGAAAACTCAAGAAATGTTACAAAAATATTTTTATTAATAACATTTAAAGATTGTGTCGACGCAGAATTTCATAATCTACTACATTGCATCCAAAGTTGATTCAAAACCTACTTTGGTTAAACCACTTTCAGAGTGCTGGGGAGAGGGAATATGAAGGATTCACAAACATAAATATTTATCTTGTTATAATACATATATAGGGTATTTTTTAATGCCCAATCTTACTATGTATATCAGAACGAACTGGATACAGCCACCTTAAAAAAAGTCATGGTTCTTTCAGAAATGTTGACTGAGTTTTTAGTGAAAAAAATAAAATATTCCAACGAGCACTTCCCGACACCGTAGAGCGTTGAAATTTCGCATAACGGTAAGTCTTGTGGTGCATGCAAAGTAAAAATCGAAAATCTGCAATTTTCCATTCAGGGGGGCGTGGACTCCACCCACTTTCTCAAAAATTCATTAAAAATAGTTGCATAGCAATGAAAATTGGCAAAGCAGTAGGGTTTGAAGTCCATACAAAGGAAATAAAATACACGACTGGGTCGCACGTACTTGCTCTTATGTTCAAGACACTGCGAGTTTAAGAAAATTGTATATACAAACATGGAAATTATGAGAGAAAAATGTAGAGAAGCATGAAATACGACACTTAAATTAGCTCAAACAACTCTTTTGACAGTTTGAGGTGAAAAAAAAGTATGCCATCTTAAATCATGATGGAATATGATTGTATGGGAAAAAAATTTTAAAATCGTTGGAGCGGTTTTTTTTTTTAAATTAATTTTTTATATATAAAATTCTTAAAACATTTTTAAGAACAAATTTTGGTACGCAGATTTAAATTATATATTTATGTGTATATAAAAACAAAATTTGAAAAAAAATTGTCAACCCGTTTTTGAGATATGGAATTTTCAAAACAAAAAAATTTGAAATTTTTTTTAAAAATCCAAAAACTTTTTTTTTGAAAATTTTGATATGCAATATTATTTCATCTTATCTGAAATATGTATATAAAAAAATTCATTTAAATCCGTTGAGCCAATAACGAGAAAACTCAAAGTAAAAAAATACGTTCTATGACAGGTACTACTAATAGTTGCTATGTGTAAAATTTTATAATTTTTGAAAAAATATATGAAAAAAGTTTAATCAAAATCGTAGGAGTCGTTTTCAAGCAAAAAAATATTTTCCTTTGCTGTTTTTTCACTTCTGTATGGAAAGTACCGTTATTTTTTCATAAATGTAAAATTTTTTCTAAAAATGTTTTAGAAAGTACTAAAAAAGTCTTAAATATCGAGTTTCAAAAAAATTGATCATGCCGTTTTCGAAATGTTTGATTTTCCAAAAAAAATTTTGAAATATTTTTTAAAAATCCAAAAAATGTTGGTACACAAAACTATTAAAATTTCTTGGAAGCTTCTGTATAAAAAAATAATTGAAATCGGTCATACCGTTTTGAAGAAAATCAAAAATTAAAAAAATGGTTCCTTGGGAGGTACCATTAATAACCATTTTTGAAAAATGGTTTTCCACCCAAAGAAAGCCTTTACTAAAATAAATTTATTGATTTTTTTTTAAGAAAAGTTGTCGAGCCGTTTTTGATAAAAATTAAAATTATGTAAATTTGCCAAAAAAAAATGTATGACAGGTACCGTTATTTTTGATTCTAAAAAAAAAAATGAAAAAAACGTGTCGGCAGAATCACCAAAAACCACTAAGTACCTAGTTTGAAGAAAATCGATCAAGCCGTTTAGGCTGTAGACGAACAGACAGACAGACAGACAGAATTTTGCCACCCACTTTTTTGGTGTTCTCTATCATCGTAATATCATGTTTGATTGTTATCTCAAAAATTTTTGTTTGCACGAATCCAAAACTTGCCTTATAAATAGTACCTATAATCGCAAGTAAAAATCGAAAATTTAAGAATGTACATCCAGAAGTCGTGGCATCCACCCACTTTCTCAAAAATTCTTATAAATGATATGGGGAACTTCTGACTGCTGTAGAACGATGAAAATTGGTAGAGCAGTGGGGCTTGAAATACACACAAAGAAAAAAATCCAAAATTTAAATTTTGTGTTCAGAGGGCGTGGCACCCACCCACTTTCTTAAAAATTCTTAAAAATAATATGAAGCACTATTGATTGTTGCTGAATGATACAAATTAATTGATCGGTATAGGGTTTGAAGTTCATAAAAGGATAAAAGTATAAAACTAAGAATTTTCCGCTCAGAGGGCGTGGCATCCACCCAAATTTTTATAATTATTATCAATAATATGGTGCACTTGCGATTGTCCTAGAATGGTAAGAATTAGTAGAGAGGTAGGGCTTGAAGTGGATACAAAAGGAAAAATGTAACAATTGGAGTTGTTCTGCTTAGGGGCGTGGCATCCACTCAAATTTTTAAAATTGTTATCAATCATATAGTGCCCTCAATTGCAGCTCTAGACTTACTCTTTGTTTGTTCCGTATACATAAATGCATTGACAAATCTAATACACAAATTGTTATTTATAATATCCGTACTATATTAATAACCGTGGTTTAGAAAAGGGGTCTTATTTACAACAAAATATTAAAGCCAGAAATCTCAATTTATTTATTTTGCAGAATAAAGTGTTATATAAACAGCATAGTTTTACATTTGCAGTCGATAAAGAAGAAATTTAATTGAAACATTTCCAATTAATTGTTACCGATAAAATTGAAATAACGGATTTGAATTAGAAAAACCAGGTCAGCAGAGGCGGCGGAAGCCGTGTGCCGTGTGTGCCCCCCTCCTACAGTAAAAAAAATGCTTGTATTAAACTGTTTTACAAAAAACCGTTATTATTTCTTGGCGCCTGGGTTATCGTACTCGTGCCCATCTATTTGATGTCATCATCTTTCATGTAAGGCTTATGCTAGCGAATTAAGTCTTGATGAAGCTATAGTTCGCATAGTTGATATTCAAGTCATCTTGCCTAAATCTGTCTTCAAAGGCAAATGCACATCCAAATAGTAAAAGCCGCCGTAATACATATTTCTTAGCTTTCTTCTAAATGGCCAATCCCATTGCATTTAGTGGATGGTGGTAATTGGTAATATCTGGCTTACAACTGTCTGGGTTTTCTTTATTATGCCCGGTTG
>OY992531.1:149356117-149400413 GCA_963921185.1 Dasysyrphus tricinctus | reverse complement strand
TGTAACAAAAATTTGTTCACCATGTTTATTGTATAAATAGATAGATAGATATTTTATTTTTCATAGATCAAGGCTTTACAATATAAAATACGCAGCTTGCACAGAGATTTGATATTTCAAGTATATCTTACAACTGAGAAATATGTTTAAACATTTTATGAAATTGATTTTAAATTTAATATTACATTTGAAGGAAAACTATGATTAAAACCTTCATTTGATTAAAAGACAAAAAAAATGACTAGATACAAGCTTAAAACTAAGGGAGGAATTGCCATATTAGGAGTAAATATTTGTATAGTTAACATCAATGAATATTTAATATAAATTAATTAATTAACTAATAAATTAACAGTAAAAAAAAAAAAAAAAACAACAAAATGAATAAATAAATAATTTAATAAATAAATTTAAAGATTGATGAATAAATAAATAAATATGTAAATAAATAGATATATCAATAAATAACAGACATTTAGTAGTAAATAAATAAATAACTAAATAAATAAATAAATAAATAAATAAATAAATAAATAAATAAATAAATAAATAAATAAACAAATAAATAAATAAATAAATAAATGAATAAATAAATAAATAAATAAGTAAATAAATAAATAGATAATTTAATAAATAAATAAATAACATAACAATTAGATTGGGAAAAAAATAAACAAAAAAAATTATACATGAAAATAAATAAATTAACAAAGACAATGAAAAATTAATAAATAAATAATTTAATAAATAAAATAAATATGTAAATTAATTAATTAATCAGTAAGATAATAAATAAATATATAAATTAGTAGAAAAGTTTTTATATAAATAAATAAAAAGATGATTATTAAGTTTATTGGCTTATTAATTTTGTATTAATACATTTTTGGAGTCACTACATCTTAAACTAAATTTTTTGTTGAGAATTTCAATTTTCTTTGCAACTAGAAGTACTCCAGTTTCCTCATGTAAAATTTGTGTGGAAAATAACCATGGCAAATTTGTCATCATTTTCAATGTTTTGTTTTGTGAAACTTGTAATTTTTTTATATGTGATTTTGCACAGTCTGCCCATACTGGACTTGCAGGATTATGGCTTGAAAAATTACTTTGCAGATTATAATCTTATTAAATTTACTTAGGGGTGATTTCCTACATATGAGTGGGTATAACATTTTAGTAGCAATGCTTACTTTGTTAAGGGTATTTGTGATATGGTTACTGAAGGTTAATGTCTTGTCTAAATATACACCGAGATATTTGACAGAATCAACCCATGGAACCTCACAATTATTTATTCTGAGCTGACCAATTGGAAGCAGGGAGGCTTTCCTTTTCCTTGTAAAAAAGATGGCCTGGGTTTTGTCAGCGTTAATTTTAACTTTCCATGATGTAAAATAATCATAAATTTTATTCAGGCCATGTTGTAAGTCATTTTCAATTTCATGGCCTATATTATTTGAGTTATTAATAGTATCATCCGCAAAACATTGCTATTTCACAGTTCCATATTTCGGGAAAGTCAGCAACATAAGTGGTGTATAACAAATGTTTATTGTATACTCTCTCAAATTTCCAAAGTTATTTATTTCTCTCTAAATCAAATTTTTGCAAAACTCTCTCTAATTCAAAATAATTTGTATATCCCTTGAGAGTTCGACTTAGAGGGACTCTACTGTATTTTCATTTTGTGACTAATACAATCGGTAAATGTATGCTAATTTTGTCTACGTTGTTTGTATACGGAGCAAGTCTTGTCATCCATATTACTCATTGAATACAAATTTTAGGTAGTTATGAAAAAGGACATTAAAATGAATGCCAGTAAAAGTCAAAAATCTAAACCCTGAGGAAAATGTTGGAAATGACCAATGAACTTCAAGTTGAGACACAAGGTTTCTGCATTGACTTCAAGGTCGCTTATGGATGCATCGTAGATACCTCTAATTGCGAACTCGGGATCTCGAGAAAAAAGATCCAGCTGTATCTCGTAAAATTATAAACACAAGGTGCAATATGCCAAATGAAATGTGCAACTAGAGACTAGCTTCTCCGAACTGTTCAAAATATGTACAGTGCACTCGGCGAGGAAATGCGATAGCATTTTTGTTTTTATTAATCTCTTCCTGGAACAGATAGTGCTTAGAGCAGCTGTAAACACACAATGCCCTATCTTGTGTTCCATTGTGTCTTTATAGAGTTCTTCATGGTGATTGAAGAACAGGTGAAATGGATTGGTTTTGAAGTAAACGGGTAAAAGTCCAACTAACTGCTGTCAAGAAAAAAGCATTATGTTTACAATCTAGGCCAGAACATCACTTTATTAGCACCAGCTTCGAAGTTGTTTAGAATTTCATTTACCTTGGAGTCAATACTCGTATTTACTTCACGGATGACACCTATGTGTATATTCAACTAAAAAATATTTTTGGAAACCACTGCCATTAATCATTTTGTCAAACAATAAGTTTCAACACTCTTCTTACGCTCAAGACATTCCTACTCTCGGTAAGATGAAAATCAGAAATGAAAACTGATACTGAACTCTTTCGCAAGTAATACTCGTATTATTCGATGGATTTTTGGAGGAGAAGGCACAAATGTGAATTCAATGAGCTATTCAAAGACAATGTACATAGTCCAAAAAGTCAAAATACGTTGACTTGGCTTACCTAGATTTTGCGAATGGGAAACAATGCTCCAGCCTTTTGAGTTTCTGAAATCCAAGTTGAGGGCAATAAAGAAGATCAAACCTCTGGTTTAGAGGGTAAACCATCACAAGAGCACTTGTTCTTTCGGTCCTTCTTGGGTCATCTGAACAACACCCGAATTTTTATAATTTTTTCCGAAAATATTATGTTTTAAACAAGTGGGAGCGGCAGTGGGTGAAAATTAATTGTATTGGTTTTTCATCTGATTAATTATCATGTCTATACATTTTTATCAAAACTGGTACCAATAGTGGTTTAGTTTTTTATGGAATTTTATGCACTACCTCAAAAAAATAGCGATTAAAACATCGAGTTCAGAATATCGTGATGTCTGTCCAAGTTTTCTGACTCTCCTATGTATACTTCAATTGATTCTGGTGGTTAGAAAAATCCGTAATAACATTTCTACAGGACTCCAGTACACTGTATAAAACAGACAGAAGAGAAAGTGAGTTCGTAAAAACGTTTGAATAAAAAACACTTTCTCAAAATTCACCCAATTTCCGATTGTATTGGTCACAAGATAAAAATACAGTCTACTCCCTCTAAGTCGAACTCTCAAGGGATATCAAAATTATTTCGAGTTAGAGAGAGTTTTGCAATAATTCGATTTAGAGAGAAATAAATAAGTTTGGAAATTTGAGAGGAGTATACAATAAACATGGTGAAAAAATTCTTGTTACAGGGAAATTCGACTTAGGGGGAGTTCAACTTAGAGTGCGTCGACTGTAGTTGCATGAAATTGGTAGCCAATTAAATTATCTACAAGATTGATTATGAAAAATTTTGCCCTAAACTTGATGGTTAAGGAGTTATTGTGCTGTAAAGAGGAAAGAAACTGAAAATCTTACAAAATACGAAATTTTAGGCTTTTTTGGGAGCTCCATAGCACCGTTTGTAGTGGTTGTACAAAAATACACTCTGTGTTATATCTGTAGGAAATTTTATTGTCTACAAATGTCTTTCACATTTTTTTCCAAAAATATATACCGGAAAGAAGTTATAAGCGAAACACTGAAAAAAGTGCCGATTTTTTGTAGTTTTTCCAGGATTTTGAAGGGGGCGGAGGGGGCGTGGTTGTGGAATTTTGGAATTTTCATCTACCAACCATACCGTATAACATATCAAAATTTAGAACTACCGACCTTTTGTAGGGTAAAACCTCTCTATTTACTGGGCTAGTAAGCCGTATAACAAAACTGTTTAGGCAATAAATATAGATAATTGAAGGGACTATAACTTTTATTTAGATTTTTTTTTTTAGAATAAGAAAATAAGATATGATGAATATTCCAAAATCAACCCCTACTTTTTTTAAGAAAATGCAGTATAACTTTTAAAAAAAAGCACTTATCGAAAAAAGTTACTTAACATATTTTGTAGACAATTAAATTTTCTACAGGTTTGTCTCACAATTTTTTTTCGTAGCGTCAAAAATGCCTGAGTAACATCTGATAACAAAAAAAGCCGTTAAAAACAAAATGGCGGCCAAATGACTCTAGGTGCAATCGTGAAAAATGTGGTTTTTGGCTCGTGTACTAATACCCTTTCGAATATCAAAGTCAAACTGCATGTTTGAATAATTTCTCAGAGCTCCATATAATGAAATCTAATTACCCCGTACTAGTTCGCAATTTTTGTTTTCTCTCGATAGCATAATTGATACTTAAAGAGGGTTGATTTACAATTTTTGAGTATCAATATCTTTATTTTGCCCAGTTTTGCAAATTGCAAACAAATAGTCGTAAATTACGAAATCCCGAGCCAAGGTATAAATCGGGATTCATTTTTCGTAATTTGCAGCTCATTTTTCGTGATATGATCCAAGAATTCTTTCCGTGCACATTTTGAAGTAGGAATCTCTTGATTGGATTCCTGAAGACTTTTAACCGATGCGATACACGCTTTTGAATCGTGTGATTCTCCACAAAGTACGCATCTGCTACCATATGCACAACATTCTCCAGAATGTCCAAATCTTTGACATCGAAAACATCGTATTACAGACTTGGCGTGTGGGTTTTCCCAATATATGCGTTGGAAGAGTAAGTACCTAATACTTGTAAGATCTTTGGTGGATTCACCTGGATCTAGTTGGACTGAAAAAATGTTCAATTTTACATTCTGCTCTTTAGTTCTAGCCGTCGAAAATGGAGAAATTTTATAAATTTTAAGGTAAGGAGAAGCCGCAACTAAAGCCTGTTTAACCTTCTCTATAGGAGTGTCTCCATCGAGACCCTTCAACAAGATTGTAACGCATTTTTTTTTTTTTTGCGAGAGAATGAGAACGCCAGTTCCACGTATTTTTTCCATAATCAATGTGTGTAGGTACATCAGAATTGTTAACATAGACCTTCGTTTTTTTATAGCCAATATTCACAAATTTATGTTTAAGATCAGAAATTTTACATTCTGTAGCTGCAAGTGCAACAACATCACTCAAAAGCTCACAGTTAGCACCAAAAATAAATATTGGTGGGCAAAACGATATATTTTTTACAACACATTGATTAGTATTATTTGATGAAAAAGTGTTAGTCATATTATTAGTAGGCTTATCACTAACTTTTTTTTTTTATATTTTGCGCGCACTAAAGGTGTTATGACTACCCTTAAGATGATTATAGTACACAGTACGAGCGTTAGGAAAATGAGGAAGGATTTAACAGGAGATACCGATGCACATTGGTTTTGAAGTTTTGAATTTTAAAATGGGGGGGAAAATGGAGCCTGGTAAAGCATTCCACATTCTTGTTGTGCGGCTGAAGAAAGAATCTCTGAACTTTACAGTACGTCCGAAGTTGGGTTCAAGGGTAAACTGATGAGCATTCCCAAAAGCGCGAGTATTACGGTTGAATTGTTTTAGGGGAGGAATGCAACTGGCTATTTCACTAGAACATTGTTTATAAATATAGCGATAGAATAATGAGAGACATGAAACACTGCGACGGTGTTTCAGAGATGTTATTGATTGCGTTATTGATGAATCACCTATCATTTTTAAGGCTCTATTTTGGAGCACCTGCCCAGATGTGGGAGTTGCACTCAAGCTTAGGTCGGATGAAAGCTTTATAGATTGTAGCCAGATCAGAAAGAGAGAAAAATTTCTTGCATCGTCGAAGGAAACCCAAACACTTAGCAGCGTTTTTAGCAACGTCGAATATGTGGTCACTCCACAGAAGGTGATCTGTGATGCACATACCGAGGACTGAAAGCTCTTCGGTTTCTTCGATGCAAGTGCCACTCATGGGGGTGGGTTCCGCTTTAACGACAAAAGACAGCATTGAGTTTTTGAAGCATTAAATTCTACGCGATTTTTGATTCCCCATTGAACAATGCTGTCGAGATCGGAATTTAATGAGCTAATAGACTAAGAGCCCACAGCAGATTTTGGGTGTGAACGATAGCAAAAAAAGAAGTATAGGCGTCAAAAGCTTCATTAAAGGCTATTCAAAAAATCAAGGTCTTGCAGTCCACAACTGGGGCCTTTGCGAGTAACAGTGCATCAAAAAAAAAATATGAATGCAACTTCGAGGATAATCGTGTTAGCCGAAATTGGTTTTCACTCCTCCTGAATCTGAGATCATTTGAGTGTTAAATTCGCCCTGCCAGACTGTTTAAAAAAACCGTTTTTCACTTTGAATTTTGAATTTTTTAAACGGTCTGGTAGACCCAACTATACACTCAAATGGTCTCAGATTCCGTGATATGTGATCCGAGGAGCTTATCAAGGGCATATACACAATTTTATTTCTTATACCTCTCTGTAAAAGTATTTAACATTTGGGAAGCTTGTTGCCGTTCACCGTTGCTTGCACGAACTGTGCAGCGTTTTGTTATGTACGCCTGGCGAGAAATACTTCCATGCTGGATATTCATCAGAATATCTGAAAGCATTGAGGAGATTCAAATATACTTGATGAATTGAATAGTAAGGGAAAATAGTTGGAGCATTAAATTTGTACTTACCTGCCAGGAAACTGCAACCATCTTTACCGACCAAACACTATTTGAGAAATGCAAAGCAAATGAAGGAACGTTCAGGGGAGAAATGCATAAAATCAGATTTAGGAAACTGGAAAAATACCTAAGAGACGATAGTACTTCCAACGAATGTCGTTTTTTGACATAACGTTTTGGTATTCCTTGAAGCAAACGAGTCCGTTTTGGATCCGCAGACCTAGTGAACAACGTATGAACTACTACGTTTTCGGATCCAAATGTGGATCCCCAAGCTGCTTTGTACGACTCACATTAGTATGGAAATTAGAATCACCGCTGACCCACTGGCAAGTACCGAATCCGAGAAGAGACTTTAGAATAGAATTAACTTGTTTACACTTTGGTGTTAGAAACCATAAGTCAGTGCCTACACTTTTCCAATGTTATAATAGGGGGTGAAAAAAAAGAAGAAAATGAGAACATTCTGATTTCTTTTATTTAATGGGAAAAGCAAAATGAGAATTATGCTAGTGAAAACAGAGTATTAAATTAATGGATCAGCGCCATCTAGTAGTCGACAAGCGATCGAAGAAGAAAGAAGAGGTATTTCGAAATGTCCATTAGAGGGGGAAAGGAAATTAAATGACCCACCAGTACATTGACATTTCGAGATAAACATATATTGGTGTTAGGATGATTAGCATCGGATGACACAAATAAGGTGGGAGGAGGAATAGCCGAAATGAAGTGGGCTGATTCTCGCACCGCAAATGAACCTGTTGACTTACGGTCATACTGACAATTTCCTCTAACGATCGAAGAAGAGCGATACGTCCTTAAGCTCTACTGACATAGTCAGTTATCGAATTGAAGAAACCAAAAAACTAAACAAAATTTCATTTTATTATACTGTGCGTGGTGATATTTCTTGTTTTATTAATTTAACTAATTTGTATCTTTTTTCTGAAGTTAAGTTCAAATTAAGTGAAGTTAAATCATTTTTATTCAAATTTAGAGATACATTACGTTCGATTGATCGTTAGGATTTTATACCCATATACATAGTTTATATGAAAAAAAAAGAAACACTAGGGTGAGTTTTAAATGTGATTTTTATTCTTATCGATGGTTATATGCTAAAGGTGGAAAATTTTATATAGGTTACCATACAACCATTATAGTGAATTCAAGGCGGTCCCAGATTTCCAGGATTTACTGGGCCGCCACATCCTTTTTCTTATGGGACCCGGTGCTCTCTACTGGATACTGTTTTTTTTATTTCTTAAATCCAATCGTGGACATCATTTTTAATAACTGCTTGTCATTGGGTTTTTTCTGGAGGTTACTTATCCAACAAAGCCGATTGCTCTGCTATTATCTGGTGGACCTCCGAATGTAGGGATATTGACGCCAGTTTTAAGTCATACCTATAACCGCCCGAACGAGGTAGCCGTTGATTAAGACCTGCTACGATAAGTGCTCCAACGTCAGTTTCGCAAAAAAAAGAAAGGTTGTATACTCCAACTGCATCAAAGTGAGTCCTATAAAGAAAAAAAAAAATCAAGTTTTATATATATATCCATACACTTGAGATTATACATACATATATCTACATAATATATGAAGGGAACAAAAACAAGGAAGGATACTTGCTCCAATTTTCTGTCTCAAATAAAATTGGTTAGATAAGTAACACAAATCGAAAACTAAGCTTTTAACTACAAATACCACCGGAAAGGATTTCCAGTACTTGGGTATTTGGGGGTTATAGTGAAATCTCCCGTGGATGGTCATTATAATTATTTTTTTTTTGTTAGATTATGAGTGGCGTTGAAGTTTTTTTGTTTAATTTTTCTTGTATTTATAGTATATATTTACCTCAACTAAGATTAAATAATTTTTTTTCGTTTCAAATACTTGTTGTAAGTGATTAGGTAGTGTTTCCTGAGTTTTTATCGCGCCTTTTATACGCCTTTTTTTGCAGTCCTCCTCTAAAGAGCTCTATCGAGGTAGGGAAACTTAACGATCGAAAACTTAATTCCAGCCAAAGTAAGTACCAAAAAGGGTACGTTCAGCACCCCTCTTGGGAAATACTTCCATCACCGTTTAATTTGATATCTTTTTCTTAGTTGTTTTGTTTATTTTTTCTTCTTAAACATTTATAGGTACCTTACAAATTTGTATATAGAAATTATATTATAGTTTTAAAGATTTTAAATCTAATCTCATTATCTCTTCGTTCCTAAATACATGTTAACGTTGCTATCTCTCATAATTCGTAATAAAACTTCATTAAACGCCTTTTTTGGTTGAAAATTATGTGTTTGTTTGTTTCGTCTAATCGAAACATGACATTTTGAGGAGACTTTTCAGGGGGTGTGGATGGTAGCCCAATCCTTTCGGTGAAGATGGTATGACCAGAAGCTGGTCATCGACACTATAAGGGGAAATCCGAGAAACGCCAAAGGATTTCTTGGTTGGGAGGGTTGGCTTCATTGCATCAAAACCAGCAATGCCCGTGAAGTGGTGATTGTCCGTCCGTGGTCTTTTTTGTATGTTTTTCCCTTCTGGCCTGATTTATGTTTTGTTTGCAGGTGAGGTCAAGTTTTGAGGGCAAGATCCCCCCCCATTCCGGCGAGCTAATGCCGCGCAACGCAAGCAGTCCACGTCCTCGGAACTTGACAATCCTTTCCCCATTCCAAACTCTCACTTATTTATTTGCCTGACCTTTCCTTTTTCCTACCCTACCTACCTACCAACCTTTCCTACACCTCCTATTGCCTCGCAACAGTTTGTATAGCATCAAAATATAATCATTGAAGTTGGCCATGTAGGCTATGTCCCAAAGCAACACACAAAAACACATACATACAAAAGATTTGACTTTTTTAATCTGACAATGACAATAGCGGAAAAATTGTTTTAGAATTTGTTTACTTCTCCAGATCTGAATGTCGGATACACGTTGGTCAGAGCAAAAGCTACTAACTGTCTTAAGAAAATTTATTAGAAATTTATGATTCTTTAATCGAAATCGCAGAAAGTGCAGAATTTGATGAAAATTCAAGATTCAAAGCAACTCAACTAGGTTACAAATTTAAATTTGTCAACGATTATTTGGAATGAGTTTTGAGGAAAAATAAACGTCCTTTCAAAAATGCTTCAGTCAAAATCCATGAACTTTTAAACATGCTTAGAACATTTAGATAAACTGCGGCAGTACTTTCAGGCGAACCGTTCTGAGAAATCTTTATTTGAAGCATTATACAAGAACGCTATTTCATTGTATCCAATTCGATGAGCTTACGTAGTCGCCGTTATCAGTCTGAACAATCTCAATCAATTGATCCAAGATTTAAATTTAAAGTTGATTTCTTCTAACACGTAATCGATGTGACGTTATCTTCTCTCGACGAGCGTTTTGGACAGTATTAATATCTGAACGAAAGCTTCGGTTTTCTCTGCGATATTTCAAAGAATGTGGACTTTAAGGATTGCGAGAAACTTGAAGCTATTTTAACAGCAAGAATTGACGACGAAGTTCAAAAGGATGTAATAGATAGGGATCTCTTGAGTGAAATTAATATTTTCAATCAAACGTCAAATCTTAGATCTCAAACCGCTATCAATTTCAAACCATTTGCTTGAATTGTATCCAAATTTAACAACTGCGTTAAAAATTTTCTTAACGTTTCCTGTAAGTGTTGCTACAGGGGAAGCTAGTTTTTCAAAACTTAAAATAATAAAATCATATTTACGCTGAACTATGACTGAAGAGCGATTAACAGCCTTGGCAACAATTTTCATTGAAAAAGACATGCTGAATCGTTTTGAAGAAGAAGAAATCGCTACAAGATTTGCAAAAATGAAATCGCGAAGAGCAGCATTTTAATGTAAATATTTTGTAAAATAATTTTATCGAAAATCCTTAAAATGTATTAAATAAAACTTTTAAATATTAATTTAAACGATTTTGGTTTTTTTTTTAAGTTTGGGGCGCCAAAATTGAATTTGCCTGGGGCGGCAAAAGTCCCAGGTTCGGGACCGAGTGGACCTATTGCTACGAAAGCCGTACTGCCGGTCATTAAGAAGCTTCCGTTCTTCGAGATATTTCTTAAGCTGATAGTTTATCAGCGTTTCCATGACCTTGGAAAGAAGGGACGTAAGTGCAATTGGGCGATAATTAGTGGGTGAAGAAGATTCGCCTTTTTTAGGGACAGGCAGGACAAATGCTGTTTTCCATCCACTCGGGAAGAGACCTATAGAGTAGGACAGATGGAAAAGCTTATGCAGTGGCTTTGCCAGCGTAGAAGACCTCTTCAGAACAATAGGAGGGATACTATCCGGGCCAGCGGATTTGTGTATATCAAGATCTTTAAGGACTCTTGCAACTGCACGAGTGCGAAAGAAGATTCGTCCCATGAAATCGTTAGCGCTCTCAAGTACAGGCGGAGTCATAACACTCACTGGCAGCGTCGAATTAACAGCAAACTGTGCTGCAAGCAAATTGGCTTTATCTAGTGAGCTGACATAGGGAGTGTTATTGAAGACGAGCGTTGGAACCGAAGATGAAGTAGTATTGCGAAAGTTTTTAACAAATGACCAAACATTTTTACTACCTTTGGGACATTGTTGTATTTTTTGCCGAAGTTTTTGGTCATGCAAAAATTTGGTTCTTTGAATATGAACGTTACAGGTCTTCCTAGCTTGTTTGAACTTATTCCGGTTTTCCTCAGTAGGGTTGGCTTTTTAACAACGGAAACTTACATCTCTAACCCTGATAACCTCTTTACAGCTCGAATCAAACCATGAATTTTCTTTCGGTCTGATAGACTTTATCCTATTCGGAATAAAGTTTCTCATAGTGACCAGTTAAAGTTTCTGAAGAAATCATTGAGACCGTCCCAGTTGGCTTTCTCGTATTGCCAAACGGTTCTCTTTGGGCTTTGTTCTTTAACTGGGTTTTGTTGGCACGAGAAATTGGCAGATATGACACAATGGTCCGACGTACCTAGAGGCGAAAATACACTAATAGTATATTTATCAGGGTCAGAGGTAAGAAACAAGTCTAGAGTGTTCCCGGGTTGACCTGCAACGTCAGGGATTCGAGTTGGCTCGACAACAAGCTGGGTTAGTTGGTTTAACTCAGCGAAGACCTCAATATACCTTCCTTCGGGTGTTTTCTGACCCGAAAAGCGAAGCCAACTAGAATTGTGTACATTGAAATCGCCCGTAATGACGATTTCAGTGTGAGGATAATGGGAAACAATTCTTTGGATGGAATCGGACAGAGCATCAAATTCGTTAAAAGTTGAATTTCTGTCCAGATTTGGACTTCGATAAATAAAATAGGTATGTATGATGTGCTTATTAACCGAAAATTTAAACCACATGAAATTGAAGTTTGTGTTTGAGCACAAGCCATATTGTGGTTGAAGTTGGTACGCAACATCATTTCTTATGTAGATAGCGAGACCGTGATGGGAAAAGAATAATGGCACTAAGTTATACCCATGTAGGTTAAATTCCGTACGATCGGTATTATCTCCTACCTGAGTTTCACTCAGTGCCAAAACAGCTGGCCTGTTAAACGCAGTATAAACATACGCAGCACAGAAATTCTTTCTTAGCCCACGAATGTTGCAATAATCGACCCTAAAACTAGCTTGCATGTAGTTGGCCCACCAACTATGGAGTTGAGCAAAACTGAAAATGGCAATCGTTTGTACATCGTTTGTACACGTTTGTACAACTTTTAGAATAATTTGTACACTCACCGTTTTTTTTATAGAGACACTTCAAAAAATAAAACGGAAGTTGGCCCACCAACTATAACGCTCGAAAAATCTGGAAATGCAGTTCGATTGATAATCGTTTGTACACGTTTGTCTTTTTTTTGTTTAGTTTTTACACTTCGCAAAAATTTTTTACCAAAATTTTTTTTTGAAAAATTTTTTATAAAATTTTTGAAAAGTATCCAATCGTTTGTACATTTTTTATAAAAATTTTCCACCGTCTTAATTTTTTAAATTTTGCTTTATTTCTATTTTTAAATAATTATTCAAAATTTTGCGGCGAAAAAAAACATGTAGTTGGCCCACCAACTTTAACGCTCGAAAAATCTGGAAATGCAGTTCGATTGATAATCGTTTGTACACGTTTGTCTTTTTTTTGTTTAGTTTTTACACTTCGCAAAAATTTTTTACCAACAGTTTTTTTTTTTAAACTTTTTATAAAATTTTTTAAAAGTATGCAATCGTTTGTACATTTTTTATAAAAATTTTACATCGTGTTAATTTTTTAAATTTTGCTTTATTTCTATTTTTAAATAATTATTCAAAATTTTGCGGCGAAAAAAAGCATGTAGTTGGCCCACCAACTATAACGCTCGAAAAATCTGGAAATACAGTTCAATTGATAATCGTTTGTACACGTTTGTCTTTTTTATTAAGTTTTTACACTTCGCAAAAATTTTTTATCAACATTTTTTTTTGAAAAAATTTTTATAAAATTTTTGAAAAGTATGCAATCGTTTGTACATTTTTTATTAAAATTTTCCACCGTCTTAATTTTTTAAATTTTGCTTTATTTCTATTTTTAATTAATTATTCAAAATTTTGCGGCGAAAAAACATTTAGTTGGCCCACTATAACGCTCGAGGAAACCTGGAAGTGCAGTTCGATATAATATATAATCGTTTGTTCACGTTTGTTTTTTTTTTTTTTTAGTTTGCCATCGTTTGTATACCTATTGTTTGTATTAATTATCCACCGTTCATATCAAGTCAAGTCAAAAATAATCATACTATGTAGATGGTCACTTCTCCCTATATATTTAAAGATACCTTCATATGTAGTATAAGAATGTATAGTTAAAATAGAACAATTCGATTTCTTTTGGACAAAAACCTCATCCAGCTAAGAATTCAGTTACTATTAAAGTAATAAAATGTATCTTATCCAAAAAATAGTAAGTACATAAGTATTTATTTATTCTTCTAGTTTTATTTGCATTCGGCAAAACGCTTTTCATTATTGAACTACCTACCTACCTACAATGAATCAATTTTATAAGTTTCCAATCTATTTATGCAGAAAAAACATTGAAGTGTCGGTGTGATCTGAGATCAAATGGTTCTTTATTGACCTTTATGAGGTTAGAGATCAAAGGACAAGGACTCTTTAAACAAAGAAAAAATGCATTAATTCTACCTATATATGTAGGTATTGTACAATGTACATACGAGTTTATTATTCATTAATTAATTTAGATTTTTTAACCTAGATAGGTACTTGTTTTGTGATCATTTGGACAAAATAATCAATATAATTATAATTGAGGCAGTGAGAGCCATAGTGGCATAACTGCAATTTTATCGAAATTGAGTTTTTACAAAAATTGAATCTGTATATATTAAACAATGTTTCTGCATTTAAATTTTTTGAATTGAATTTAGAGGTCACCCACAAGAAAACTCAAAGCTTGAGTGCTTGAGTGGCCTATCTGATCAGTAATAACGGAATTTTGAAGAATCATTGATACAAAATCAAAAACTTTTTATTTTTTTGTCATATTGCAAATAAAAATCAAAATTTTGTTCATTTATTTAAAAACTAAAAAAATTTTAACTTATTTAGAACTACAAAAGTTTAAAAATAATCTGCTCCTTATTTTTACTCTACTGAAAATAATGAAAAATGCAGTTAGGCCACTATGGCTCTCACTGCCTCAATTATACTCATTTATGCAACCAATTCTTGCAAAAATTCTTATAATAAAGTTTAACTAATCTTAAATAGGTACCAAAGCCCAACTCTTAAAACTTCATTATTATAAGGAGTCTTAAATAGAGATTTATTGGGAATTGTGTATACTTTCAAGGGTACTTTGACGTAATTTTTAAATAATTGGAAGATTTCGAGCCATTGTGAAAAAACTCCCAAAAAAATGCATTTTTGCATGTTTTTGCATGTTGCGTCACAAAATTTTGTTGGCAAACCTCAGATTCGGATTCAGCACTCCCGAAAACATAATGGAGCGAACAAATCAAAACTACACCACAATTTGCATGGTAAAAATACAATATGACTGGACTACCACCCAAATGAAATATTAGAAATTAAAACATTTTTTTAGTAGATCATAGTTCTAGTTCTTCAAACAGGAGGGATGTACCTATTAACAAGGTTATTTGAAGTTTGTAGCTTTTAATTATTTATAAGGCGATGAGTGCCCATTCACATACATATGAAGGGTCCAGGGGAAAAACGGCTCAAGTCCACTTTTTGAAAAAATTAAACTAATGATGACATCTTATAGATTTGTATGGGTACTATATGATGTAGTATAGCTCTCTGCACATAGGATTTTGAAAACTCGCAAAATAGTACACAAGCTGCTAATAAAACAAAAACTAATTGTCTAGGTGTACAGATTAAAGAGTTAGTAGGTGATATGTAAATGAACAGAAATATGTTATTATCTCGGCTTAGGTACGATTAAAAAAATCAAATTTTACATGTTATATGTGAATCTATATAATCTATCTCCGGTATGAATTTGAGATTTTTAAATGCAACCATTTAAAAGATAAAAAATAATAACTGCGAAAAATCGATCAACAAAAATTATATAAAATATATAAAATATAAAAAAATACTAGGTATCAAAATTTCCTGAAACGAAACAATTTGTTATTTATTATCTTTCTTAAACTATACAATTTAGTACAATCAGCCTTAACTCTGATGTGTAGCATTTGTGAGCCATCTTTTTTAGAACTTTGAACTTACAACCAATAATATCTCACTTTGTAGATTTTTTGGAATTGCAAAATATATGTACAAAATTGTTATATTAAACTTAACCATCGATAAACAAAAAAAAATATTACTCTGGCATCTCATTTGTTTTCTTTTTTTGTTCGACCATTTCACATAAAACCATATTTTAAAAAACGTCATATTGCACCTCTACATTATTTTCCTATCATAAACATTTTCAAAAAATTTCCAACGCTTAGATTTAGTTTTAGAAGCACAATGCACTGCTGAGTGCTGACTGCACTAGCTCTTGCATTTTATAATTATAGTAATATGCATAGTTAAAACTTATATTGTTCACTTTAGAAACACCAACCAAAAATTCAACCGTACCCTCCCTATCCGCCTGCAATCATCTTCTATACATATTTGTTCATTCCAAAATGAATGGTAACACCACCAAAAATTCGATCTTATCCCCCATATACGCCAGCGTTCATCTCATATCACCATTGTTCAATTTATTCATTTTAGTAACACCACCAAAAATTCGATCTTATCCCCCTTATACGCCATCGTTCATCTCATATACACACTTGTTCACTTTATTCATTTTAGTAACACCATAATTTACTCAAAACGACCCTATAAACATTTTCAATGTTAAAAAACTGTTGGTAAAAAATTTTTGCGAAGTGTAAAAACTAAACAAAAAAAAGACAAACGTGTACAAACGATTATCAATCGAACTGCATTTCCAGATTTTTCGAGCGTTATAGTTGGTGGGCCAACTTCCGTTTTATTTTTTGAAGTGTCTCTATAAAAAAAACGGTGAGTGTACAAATTATTCTAAAAGTTGTACAAACGTGTACAAACGATGTACAAACGATTGCCATTTTCAGTTTTGCTCAACTCCATAGTTGGTGGGCCAACTACATGCAAGCCTAAAACTACCCACCATTTAAAAATATTCAATAACTTAAACAAAAACCAACCCAGACGACTATCTAACTATATTATTAGGCTTATTATATTTAATCGGTGGGTTTGACAGAGACGGATCCAGATTAAATAAAGGAGCATAAACGTTGTTAGACATATTTCCAAACACTTGTGAATTAACAGATGAGTCATTGATCATATTTTTTTTGTTTTTTCCCTGAGTTAGGTAAGAAATTATTTGCAGAACGTTTGAGATTTCTTATATCACTGTTGTCCACTCGCTTTGCTCAGCGGTATCATCATATTCTTCTTCCATGGCTTGACCTTGATTGTCAATTGTGTTTCTCTTTAATTGTTTGAGAGTTATCAGTTTTATCAGATAGAGCTGGGTTAGAGGTATTTATGTTTTGCGCATTGCTTGCATTAGCACAGAAGAATTGAGAGGAACTTTGGTTCACTCTTGTAATAGAGGGATTAGCTCCTTTATTATCGAATATATTTTGAGTGTTTTTGTTGTTTAGCACATTTGTATGTAAATTGTCATCGCATGTCCGAAAATATGCGTTATTTATTTGTTTAACACAGTTTTCATATTCCAGCTTTGAAGCTGGAATATCAGAACTTAATTTTTCACTTTTCTCCACTTTTTAGAGTCACTATCTCAGGAGGGAAAAATTAATATTTGCGGGGCAAAGCCGCTTTAAATTGGATAATTAGAAACAAGTAGTAGTACAAGTACATTGCAACAAAAAGGCACGTCTTATCACTTCGACAGATCGATGCGAACTCCTTTCCTTATTATTTAAAAATATATATCAGAGCGTAAATCTCATTTTTATTGTAGAATTTATATCTGTGTTTTGTAGAAACATGGTAACTCCATTTTAAATTTTACGTGTTGGAGTTCACTTTACATCGAGCTAGAGCCTAAGCGCGTGAATTTCTTCAAATTTGCAACAAGATTCTTCAATGATATTCATTAATATTCCAAAAAAAGAGAACATACAAAAAAGGAAAAATTGAAAAAAAAATAATTTAACAAACATTAAAATAAGGAAGTTAAGTAAAAGTAAAATAATAATGATAATAATAATAATCATAATAATTTTAACTATAAGACCTTAGGTCTTTTAAATGCAACCTGAATTGCACGGCACTAGTTAAAAAGAGTAGGAGGATAGGAAAGATTTGGCACAGTGGATTGAGATCAAGGTGTTCATTATCTCATTAAGTCCCACTGGTGGCGTCCAGTTAAGCTGAGAGAATATAGAAAAGAATGCTGCCTAGAATGGGACTCAAACCCACACCTCTAGGTTAGCCGTCAAGCACTACATCCACTGCACCATTGCCTCCCGCCAAATAATACCAATAATACTGATAAAAATATCTGTGGTGTCTGGTGGAAACAAGACAACTCAGTTTTAAAATTTGCGTCTATACGTCCTTTTTACATCGAGCTACGCTATAAGGCATTCCAGGTTTATCTATAGTTCTTTTACACACAAGCTGTATATTTAATTAAAAATAAATATTTAATTTATTTCTTCTCAAAATAAGCCTTTTTTTTACAGATCGGCGTTTGAATATTACAATGCTCTGCTTGTTGGCTGGGGAACAACTTCGTTTGGTGGTCCAAGATCAAACATTCTGTTGAAAGCAGCTGTAAGTGTTATACCGAACTCAGATTGTCGAAGACAGTATCCTAATATTCAACCTTCGCAAGTTTGCACATATGCAAATGGACGAGATGCTTGCCAATTTGATTCTGGTGGTCCTGTCATTTTCAAGGGAGCTATTAGGGAATATCTGATTGCAATAATAAGCTATGGTCGTGAATGTGGTGGTACTACCGCTGGTGTAAATACTAGAGTGACTGATTTTATTCCTTGGATTCGTCAAAATATTGTGGATATTTTATGTTATAAGCCAATGCAATAAAAACTAAATTGTATAAGAAATTAAAAATGTGCAGTTGTTTTTGCCTTGCCTACTTTCCGTCGATCGGTTTTGTGTGTTCATCTATTCCTTCACTGGCGTGTTTATAAGAAAAAACGTAGGTATCTGCATTTTGAGATAAACACGTTCTTCTATTTTTATCCCTAGACGAAGAATGAACGTCTTATTTTTTCTAATGCCTTGCGTGTGTTGAAGAAAGAAAGGTAAAAAAAACTGTCCTTCCAGAAAGAAAAGGATGCAAAACAAATAAAATAAGACGTGAACGATCGTCTTATTATTTTGTATGAGAGCCAGAGTGGTTGCTGATCAATGAACATTGGGGTAAAGAGGCAATTTTTGTGGGTGACCTGACGACTGACGATGATCGGGCCAGAGAATATCAAATAAAGAAGCCAATCCTTCGTACGTTTCATCCCCCAAAACCCATTTGTTTACATTGTTGTATTTGTAATTTCATTTCGTGTCGAACAAATAGATGTGAATTGCAACAACAACAAGACCTGAGCTGAATGACTAGTTGATTCTATGTGTGCGTTTTGCACTGCTTTTCACTAATCCTTTGCAAATCTAATCATCACAGCTGTTCGTTTCAGCTTGTAGGCAAATGAAATTGGGCACGTTCCGATGGTTATTCTCAGTTATCCGGATAGCTTTGTGTTGTTGTAATCCCTTGTTAGAAAACAGCTGATGACCGCTGACTCAACAGCAACTCAAGTTATCTCAAAATTTTTGCTAGATAGCCTAGCGAATAAACATCGGAACGCGAGGATTGACAGCCCAGGATTGGCTTCTTTATTTGATATTCTCTGGACGGGGCGATGTGGATTGTTGATGGAAATGGATACATACATTTTATTGCATGGATTTTTGGAACATGTGCGGGAAAATAGCTTAAGCTTATCATAGGAAGAAGCGAAGTCATTTGGGAGAACACCAATGTGTTTGTATGTTTGTATTTTATGAAGGGAATGACACAACTGTCCTCATCTTATTTAACCCTCCAGTGGGCGCGCGATCTACGATTGTAGATGCCAATACAGAGTTTGAATGCATTGCGTTATTTCTCAATGAAAACGTTATAAGAATTATATGAACTTCAACCAACCTTACCATTGATAGAGTAAACAGGGAGTATTTCAGAGACCGTGATTCTAGAAACACTGATCAGCACGAGATTCGAGCTCTAATAGGTATTTTATTTTTGGTTGGTTTGCATAAGAGTGCCAGGAAAAATCTGAACAAAATTTGAGTCTTGCTACCTCGCTATGTAGTCCATTGAAATGTTACATTTTTTTGGTCTTAGCGTGCAGAGGATGAAATTTTCTTTGTTAGATATCAAGAGGGGCCACTTTAAAGTTAGATCCAAGTTTGTGGGTTTGCAGCCCTTGTCCCGCGACAGCCATCTTGGAAAAAGGGGTTCAAATGGTTTTTATGGTTTATCTGACGAACTATAGGTCTCACAAAGAAAAAAAAATAGTTAACAACTTGTGTTGCAAATAAGATTATCTACATTTTTTGTCAAGTCACTTTTTGTCGTAGAACCAAAAATAAAAAAAGTTATAAGCGAAAATCCATGAAAGTTTGAGAAAAAAATTTCTATTGGTCGATATAACTTTTTTTCTAATCATTTTACAAGAAAATGACATCAGACCATTTTTATAGATGGTGTTTTAAGGAATAATTTTCATAATTGACTTTTTAAAATATATTCATTAGTTAAGGATTTTAAGCGCTGCGGAACGATGACTCTTCAGTATTCATAACTATACTCGTACATAAATATTAATGATTTGTTATAATTTTTAATTATCTTTTCATTTTTGTTTATGATAATCTTTTTAATTTTGTTGGTGCAATATTGTTATTAATTAATTATTAACTCTTTTCCCCACCACCTACAAGGTAGAGTCTGGAGGCGCGTTTTCTTACGTGGTATCTAAAGGCCTAATCCACGCTGATTTTCTAAATCACAACTACTCAGTCCTCCGTCTTTTTGATTGACCAGGCTCCGGCTCAGCATCAACATCTGGTTGACTTTGTATATTAAATACTTGAGGGAGAACCGGCGTCTTTGTCGGTGGTTCATCTTCAAAATCATTTTTCTCAATTAATTTCGACAGCTCCAATATGTTGCTGCAAGTCTCCCCAGAACAATGGAAGCACTTTGGAGAACATTTCAGGCCTGCTTTTCGACATCCACACATCGCTCCACAGCTTCCTTTGCATTTACAGAAAATTAATTTTAGAAGCTCAGGGGGTGCTGGGAGTTTTGAGCTCTGCACTGGCATCAATATTTGTCCACATTTTTTCATGCCCCAGTCTTCAAGATCGTTATAGTTACCAAGCCACGACTGGAATTGATGGTAGACTCGGAAGCTTTGGAAGCGGGCTGTATCTTGTGTTGGAGGAAGTGAAGACAAATTAATTGTTGTTTTTGTCACTAACTTGGTGAATTGCTTACATCTTAGGCTGTCAAGAGAATTTTCATCTTTATTACCACCATATAAAGAGATGAAAAAACGTTCACCAATGACAGCAGCAGGGTAAACTCTTTTGTTGAGGAACAACGCCGTTGTTGCATCATTGATAACACAGGTTTACACATATGGGTTAACTTTTTGACACGTGGAAGTAAGAGTCGTTCTAAGGGTACATTTTTGCGCTGAACTCAAATCAGTTGTCCGTTTTTCAGCTCCCCAAAAATGGCGAAAAAAACCTTTCTTTTGCTCTTTCTAACGGTAATATCTCAAAAACCAGAGCTGAAAGCAAAAAACGGATAACGGATTTGAGTTAAGCACGAAAAACTACCTTTAGTTCAACTCTTATTTAGTCATATCGAAAACTTTGTAAGCCTATGTAGTTTAAAAGTTTATCATACAAAAAAATGAAAAGATGATTAAAAATTATAACAAATCATTAATATTTATGAACGAGTATAGTTATGAATACTGAAGAGTATTCGTTCCGCAGCGCTGTAAATCCTTAACTAATGAATATATTTTAAAAAGTCGATTATGAAAATTATTCCTTAAAACACCATCTATAAAAATGGTCTGATGTCATTTTCTTGTAAAATGATTAGAAAAAAAGTTATATCGACCAATAGAAATTTTTTTCTCAAACTTTCATGGATTTTCGCTTATAACTTTTTTATTTTTGGTTCTACCATTGTATATCCAATCTATAGTATTCTCATGAAACACGATTTTGTAGGTAGACATTTGGTCGATAGGTTCGCTGTGATCGCCTTACCGAGATCCCTTAACAAAAATTAGTATTACATTTGGACGCATAGATGGCCACGAGCTTTTTTTCTTCATGAGAATACTATAGAATTTATATACAATGGTTCTACGACAAAAAGTGACTTGACAAAAAATGTAGATAATCTTATTTGCAACACAAATTGTTAAATATTTTTTTTTTTGTGAGACCTATAGTTCGTCAGATAAACCATAAAAACCATTTGAACCCCTTTTTCCAAGATGGCAGCCGTGGGACAAGGGCTGCAACCCCACAAACTTGGATTAAACTTTAAATTCATCCTTTAGCTTTAAGTGCATCCTCTGACAAATGCAACCCCAAATGTAACTTTTCAATCGACTAATGAGTGAAAAAAGATTCAGATTCAGAAGATACAAAAAGAGAAATTGAAAAATTGGCCCCATAAGAGAAGTGTTTGAGCATTTCAATCGAATTTCATAGCAAGTGAGTTTCTTACAGTGGACGAACAATTGCTGTCTTGGCGAGGGCGATGTGCATTTAAACAATATATTCCAAGTAAGCCAGCAAAATATGGTGTAAAAGTGTTTGCTTTGGTTTATGCCAGAACGTTTTACACGTTCAATTTAGAACCATAGGCACCCAACCGAACGGGCGTACAATTCGAAAATACTGGGGAGGCTATTAACTTGCGTATGGAAATATAACGGGTGACAACTGCTTCAAAGGCCTTTCACTCATACGAAATCTGAAAAACAAACAGCTTACATACAAGTGAACTATTCGCAAAAACAGGCGTGAAGTGCCAATTGAATTTCTACCAAAGAGGAGCAGGGAGTAAAACTCTTCAATTGTTGGCTTCCAAGAAGACTGCACCTTAGTTTCGTACCAGTGGCGATTCCTCTCAGTTGGCTAGGTTGGCTGCGCCAACCCTAAAATTTCGTCTTAAATACACGTACTACAAACAATTTGTTTGTATTAAAACTTGAGAATATAATATCCTTTATGTTGATAAAAAAACATCACCCCAATCCGTTTAAATCATTATAAAACCAGCAAAACCTATTTAAATCGAGCCATTCACTGCAACCCCTACGTGCTATATTAATCCCATACAAAGTAGGAATCAGAGTATATCTAATAATGAGTAGGGAAACTCTTTTACAATTGTATTAGTCACTATTACAGTCACAAACTAACAATAAAAAACAAAACAAAACATTCCATAAGTCAAAGCAGTCAAAGAGATTCCTTATGTAGAATCGCCTGCACAAGAACGATTCGACTATTCGTTCATCCCTTCCGGCTTTCCTTTTCTTTACTATTGACTTTCAAAGGCGAGCTGACTTGAAAATACTTTTTTTTTCTGCCAATATACGAACATGCGTTGCCAGTTTGGTAACTTATTAACAGTGATATATTTTTCATCGCAACATTTTTCTTGTCTGTATTTGGGACTAGAAATGGAATAAATAATATAAATAATGAAAGAACATGTAAAATAAATTATAGTTGCTTGTTTTCATATAATTTAAACTATTTTTATGGTAATAGTTTGGCTAAGAAAGAGCAAAAATAATACGTTCTTCCAATCTTCGCGATCTACAATTTCTTCAGAAGGGGTAACGCAAGCAGAGAATTTGATGGTGGTTGAATTTTTTTATAATGTAGTTTCAAAAGCGTGCGGACTTCATTCTTAGCAGTTGTGCGAATCAGATAAGAAACGGGTGTGTGTTTTATTTTTCTTTTGTGAACACGTTTGTGAAAAGTAAATTTTAAGTGTAAGAAATGGGAAAACATTATAACAAGTGCTTATCGTGTGGCAGAGAAGAAAATGCAAAATCGAGTGTACGATTTTTCTTCAATCTTCACCGATTCCAGAGAATATGAGTGCGGAACATTGACCCGTCCACCACAAGACTTTTTGAGTTCAATAGAAAACCTTGAAACAAAGTTTATAAGTTTTTTCTCGAATTTATACCATTGTAAGAATTTTGAATTAAAAATGGCCAGTATTTTAAAAAATGAATTCAACTATTTTTGCTGCAACGATAATAATAATAACGAGTTTCTCATTAGGTATTATATTCGTGTAAGAGTTTACCATCTTATCAAACATTTTAATGAAAACACAAAGAAGGCATGTAATAAACAAAAATTTATTAATGTTACTCACATGTAAATTTATTATAAAGTTTTAAGAAAAAATTTAATTTAAAAACCGAATTTATTTTTTCAATGAACCACCCTGTGACAATTTTTCTTTCTCTTTCCTTCCCTAGAGTTTCTTATTACCATCTATTTTTCCTATCTGTGTGAGAGTACATGTGAGGTGATAAGGAAATCTTTCCGAGTTTCCCTACTTATTATTAGATATACTCTGGTAGGAATCTCTTTTAATATTATTTTTCTTTCAATATTGGCCGTGTTGGCTACACAAATTTGCGCCAACAAATCTCATACAAACTACATATTATTCCCGATGTGCTGTGTCACTCTATCTTTAAGAACAGACCCACAAAAATACCCACACAGGTTGGCTCTATTGAAAGAGCCAACGCCTGGGTAGAAAAATGTGAATTGATTGCCGACCAGTACTCACCAGTGGAGAACCTAGTTATCTGAAGCAAATGTTTTAGTACGAATTTTATATGGTTAACTTGAAAAAATCATAACTCCCATTCTACTTATCCGATCTTCAAGGTTAAGGTCTTTAAATAAAGCCAAAATGACACCCTACATTGAGTGAAAAAATCATTGAAAAGGGATACAAAATTTTATACTAAAGGGGTGATTTAGTCTGCCTTCAATTCGATTTGCAGCATTCTAAATTCAAAAGTTGATGAAAAATTTCACAATTTGAAAAAACAAAAAATGCTTATTTTTTGCTTTTTTTCTCTTCTAGGATTATGTTTTACAATCTTTTACCATCAAACCTAGATGAGCGGTGCTAAAGTTTTTTTAAATGATTTTTTACAAATAAAATGCATTTTAATTAAAAAACTGATCGACATAGCTTCATTAATATAATGATTACTCAAACAAATCTGCATGAATCTTTATAATTAAGGTTTTAAAATACTGTCAGTAAGATAATCGTTAGATTTATAAAAAAAATTATTATTTTTTACAGGGTAACTATGAAAAAAAATGTAAAAACAATTTGAAGTAATGTTTTTTTACACCTACTTAATGGCATTAATATCTAAAAATTTCATATAAATATTGAACATAGAAACAAATTTTAATCAAGTATTTAAATTTAGTATGAAGACTAAATATATGTAGGTAATCACAAAGTTGTATATCCAACACCAGAGCAGGAATTAAATATTCTTTGAATTTAATAAATTTAAAACATGCTTTGTTGTACATTGTTCCGGCCTCACTAAAACGTTAATAACTTTTTTAATTACCAACGGATTTTAATGAATTTTTTTCGATTAACAATTAAAAATACTTTAATTTTAATGTATCATATGTACATCATTGTAAACCACGGAAAAGCAAAGAAAAAATGTACACAAAAAAAAATATCTTTAATTTTTGCATATGAAAATAATTAAAAGAATTCAGTATAAATGTAACTTATCAACATTGGTAATTTTTTTTAATATTCCAAAATGAGGTGTCAAATAATGGATTATAATAATTTAAATTATTTTCAGCCAAACAAAATTATAAAAAACTTCACAAGAAAAGGGGGAAACAAACTTAGGGCATCTATATAAATACATATATGCTTTTCGAGCACATTTACCTGAAAAATACATAACTTGAATATTAAGGAACTAAAATACACCTTATTTATGATTTAGTATTTGTCAATCAGAAATATCTAAATTATAAGGCTCAATCGGAAGTAAAATATCAAAAATGTGTTTTTAAAAAAGGCTCACATTAAAAACTACTTAATTAATTCCCCTTTTGGCAAACTTTATGGCTTATTTATCAACCAAGTCCACAAAATGGATTTATTTTTCAAAATTCTATTTCACCAATCCTAATAAAAAATTTGATATATGAAACATTGCTGTACGTTGCTCAAAAGCTTGAGTATTGATTTTCAATTTATTAATTAATTATAAGAAAATTCACATTTTGATAATTTCCAAGGTAGCCGTAGAAACCAAATAAAATCAAAAATTGTCGATCCAACTGCATTAAATTTGTTATTAGTCGAGAAATACTGCTTTGATTTTTAAAAATAAGGTGTCTAATGGCGTTTTTCTATTTTAGCTCAGAGCAGATCAGATCAGATTCAAAACACAAAAATAATTGAATCAGAGGGCTCAGATAATAAAATTTTCAATTTCTGAATCTGATCTGATCTGCTCTGAGTTAAAAAAGAAAAACGCCATATAGAGAGATTAATCCTCAATTTTTTAGAGCGTTACAGTTTACAGGTTACATTTTCATAAAATTTGAGTAGCTAAGAGGCTTCGAAAGGCTTAAAAGCATGTTTCTTACTATATTTACAATAATTTCATCCTTATTTTTCAAAGTGTTTAAATATATGTTATAATTTGGACTAATGTGTCAATAGAAAAAGAAATGTTGTCGAAGATAAGAAAAAGTGAAATTTTTTAGGAACCGGTGTTGAAATTTTTTTGAAAAAAGAGTGACGACTGGATTTTATGTAGGTATAGATAAATGAGTTGAATTAAAACTCATTATAGAGGAACAAAATTAAAAATGTTTGCTTTTATTACATTCAGCTTTGATCAAAGGATTATTCGTAGCCAACCCAGAACTCAAGACCAGAAATCGCCACTGTTTCGTACTGCCAAAAGAAAAACAAAGCCGTAATATTGCTGTCTTCAATGCACCATGAAAACACCATTGACATAAAAACAGAAGAAAAAAGAAAGCCAGTCATCAACAATCAACAGATTTCAACCACACCAAAATTGGTGTTTATATTGTTGACCAACTCTGCCAAAATTACAACGTTGTGAGAAACACGCGTCGATGGCCAATGGTGATATTTTTTGATCTGTTGAATATTAGTGGAATAAACGCTCTATGTGTTTACAAAGCAAAAAATGCAGACAAGAAAGTAGTTCGGAGCGATTTCATTCAAAAATTTGCCTGGGAACTTATTCGACCGCAAATTGAAATTAGATCGACCATTCAGTGTTTACCAAAGGACATGAGACGAAGAGCAAAAACACTTTTGGGAATTGTGAACCCTCCAAAACCACTTCCTGATACTCCTAAGAACTATGTTGGACGTTGTTCTATTTGTCCACGTTACAAGAACAAGTCATCAAGAATGAGGTGCATAAAATGTGGACATTTTAGTTGCAAGGACCGCATGGAAAACATATGCACCGATTGTAACTGACTAAAATAAAATATGTTATTTAGTTATATGAATGAAATTAGTTTTTTTTTATTAACATGTAGTTATTTATTTTCTGTTTATTTTTCTTATGTTATTCATCACCCTTGGGTTTGTTTTTAATGAATTTTGTTAAGCAAAAATTGAATTAAATACAAATTGAATAACTTTTGCTTTTTTTAACGAATTTTAAGATTTCAAAGCTTAGTTCTAAATTCCACTTGTTGTTTACCTTAAATAAACATATTTTTTGGCAAAAAATAAATAAGTGTTTTTTTTTTAATTAAAAATCAGTATAGGTAAAAAAACATAACAAATCAAGTCATTTTAGGCTCCATTTTTTTTTTGTTTATATTTTAGTTTATAAATATTACATACAAAAGGTATGTTTTATTTACGAGCAAAAATGATCTACGATCGTAGACCGCGTGTCTTCTCGTGTTACAAAATACCGCGCGCCCACTGGAGGGATAAAGCGACTGTGTTCCAAATATCAATGTTGTAATAAACTAATCACTTGAGTTCAAATGGTCGGATCTTCAAGGTTAAGGAATTGTTCCAATTCTAGTGGACATCTTTAGGGGATGTCTTAACATCACTTACATTCCTACTGGTTGGAGAGAAGTCAATGTCATCTTCATCCCGAAGGCTAGCAAGCCCACGCACACTGAACCGAAAGATTTCAGGCCAATAAGCCTGTCCTCCTTTCTCCTCAAGACCCTAGAAAGACTAATTGATACCCATATTCGCCTAAAACTGAATGATGGTGTGCTCTCGCAGGCCCAACATGCATACATGAAGGGCAAATCTGTTGAGACAGCACTTCATGAAGTGGTCGGCACAATTGAAAACTCAATTCAGTTCAAGGAATTTACCCTAGCAGCATTCCTGGATATAGAAGGGGCCTTCAATAATGTTAATAACGATTCAATTCGACAAGCCCTTAACACCATTAACATCGATCCGATGGTGACAAACTGGATAGAATGTATGCTTCAAACAAGACTTATAAATGCAGAATTAGGTGACAGCAAGCTAAAAGCCAGGACGTGTAGAGGTACTCCACAAGGTGGAGTCTTATCTCCTCTGCTCTGGCTTCTCGTAGTTAACCAGATCTTAGTTAAGCTAAGTCCAAGTGGTGTCAAGGTCGTTGCATACGCCGATGACATCGTATTAATGGCCTCGGGAAAATTTGCTCCTACGCTGAGCGAACTCCTACAAACAGCCCTTGACAAGCTCAGTAACTGGGCCAGTAGCTGTGGACTTAACGTTAACCCACTAAAGACAGAACTGGTCTTGTTTACAAGGAAGCACAACGTTCCCAGCATAAACCTGCCAACCATTAACGGAATTCCGCTAAAGGTTTCGGGAACTGCCAAGTATCTTGGTATTGTGCTTGACCGTAAACTGAACTGGAAAGACAACATTAAAGAAAGAGGGAAAAAAGCCTCAATTGCATTCTACACTTGCAGTAGAATCTTTGGAAAAAGATGGGGTCCCAGCCCCAGAACCATTCATTGGATGTACTCAGCCATAATAAGGCCTATTCTTACGTACGCATGCTTGGTCTGGTGGCCAGCCTTGGACAAGAAAACCAATCTTACGACCATGACAAAAATTCAGAGACTAGCGTGCGTTGGCACAACTAGTGCTATTAGAACCACACCAACGGCAGCCCTTGAGACTTTCTTGTCACTAGCCCCACTCGATTTGTTTACAAAAGAGTTGGCGGCCAAAAGTGCTATAAGACTTAAACAGTGCAATAACTGGAAGAGGGGCCACTACGGTCATAGAACTATTATGAAATTCACAGACATAGACATTCAAACCGACTACATCACACCGCACATAGATTTTAACCCAGTGGCCATAACAGATATCCCGACAAGGGAATCCTGGAATGAAAACCGGGTCATTAACGCTAATCATGTCTCGGTGTTTACGGACGGTTCCAAGACATGTGAGGGGGTAGGGGCTGGTATCTACTCAGCTAACCCACCTATTAACAAATCAATAAAGCTTCCAAATTTCTCCAGTGTATTCCAAGCGGAAGTACTTGCAGTATGCGAAGCCGCAAAGTATCTTGCTTCACGTGAAGTAGTTAATAGAAATATCGATATCTTTATTGATAGTCAGGCGGCAATAAAAGCCATTTCCTCAATTACTACAAAGTCCAAACTGGTAGATAGTTGCCGTTATGTGCTGAGGACTCTCAGTGCATCGAACACAGTCACCCTAAGATGGGTCCCAGGACACCGTGATATACACGGGAATGAAATGGCAGATGAGCTGGCCAAAAACGGATCATCTCTTGATCCGAGCCAAACCGATCACTCTGTACTCGTTCCACTGGAGCAAGAAAAAAGTAGAATTCACCAAAGCTTCCTCGAGGTTGCAGACGTTAGATGGTCAACCATCGACTCTTGCAGGGTTTCGAGGAATCTATGGCCGAATATCTCTAGGAAAAAGACAGAATATTTACTTAAGATAAGTAGGCCTCAACTTTCCACTCTAATTGGAGTCCTAACGGGTCACAACTCAATGGGAACCCACATGCACAAAATGGGCATTAGCTCGTCGGACTTGTGTAGAGGGTGTCAGGATGTAGAGGTGGAGGAGGGCTCATATCACTTTCTTTGTGAATGCCCCAGCCTAGCCAGAACCAGAAAAGCAGCCCTCGGAGAATATTTTTTCGACGAATTGGGCGACATCTCTAATGCTATGTTTCCACCAAAGGTTTATCTCAGATTAGATTTAATAAATCTTTTTGGTGTTTCCACCGCACAAAAAGATTTAAAAAAGATAAAATTTGACAGCACCTTCAAAAATAGAAATGGCGTTCCAATTTTTCTTATGAAGTGCGAATGAGACAGAATGTTTGATTCGTGTGAAACAATGAAGAACTGAACGCGAGTCTCGAAGGAATCGTTCAGCACCATGTAAAAATAGGTTAGTTCGATTTGTAAAACTATTTGTCCTAGGATGATTTAACAAGATTAATTACTAATCTTCAAGATTTACGAAATAAATTTGTATGGTAAATCTACGAGATTTAAAGGAGATTTAAGGTTAATCTCATTAAATCTCAGATTAGCGCTAGGTGGAAATGTAGCATAACTTGCCACTAAGAAACATCCTTAAATTCATCCAGAATTCAGGGTGGTTCAGGGAGGCATCCCATACCTAAACTCCACCCAATCCATCTTATCCTTTTCCCCAAACCTTCCTTACCAAAACCCTATGGGGAGCGCAATGGATCCATTGAGATCCGAGTGAGATGCGACGGCTTGCCGTAACATCACCCCTTCTAACCTAACCTAAGGTTAAGGTCTTTAAATCACAGGAAAATAATAGGCTACATTATTGTAAACAAAATCTTTTTTTTATACAATTATATTTAAAAATATTTATTCAAAAAAATTATATTATCATAAATGATGACTGAATTTTTAGTGAAACAAGTAAAATATTACCAAACTCCAAAAGCATTGACACGAAACTTGGTCCTTATACTTCATTTGTCATGAGCAACAAGAATCAATAGAGTCTACAAAAATATTTATAGAGAAAGGGTATTTTTTTTACTACTACCATGAATCCCTTCCCGAAACTGGAACGCTGATGAAAATCGGTGAAAACGTTTGACTCACATTTTTAATTTTTCTAATTTTTCTTGGCTTTTTAAATTTTTTTCCCGAAACGACTTTTTCCACCTCCTTCGTGCAAGGGGAGGGGTGGGAGAAAAAACAATAATTTGGTCCTATGGTTTCGAGGGTGCTGAATGCAACGGGATTTCTCGGGTCATCGTCTGACCCTTGGTTTTTGATTTATAAGCTACATTTAGGGATTTAAACTGGTAAGTGGCAACCCTTCTTTTGTCCTTCTGACAGTGTTGCCACCTTGGCAACCGTTCCTTAAAGTAAAGTTAAGACATGAACTTTTTGTATACTAAAGCTCAACCAGTCAGCCTCAAACTCAAGTATGCCATTTTATTACTTGAAAAAAACAAAAACAAAAACAACAAAAAGTTTTTAATATTTTTTTAATAATATATAATTTATTTTTTCCAAAATTTTGATATGCTATATTATTGACATTTTGAAAAATCTTTTTCATAAAGATTGAGAAAATCGAAAATCAAAAATCAAAAAAACCGTTATATTGCAGGTACCATTAATAAAAGTTCTTGATATTTTTGTTTTCTACCAAAATATGTACCATGTCTACAATAACACACTGATTTTTTTATCAAAATCGTTGTAGTCGTTTTTGAGAAAAATGTATGTGTTTTTAAACTCAGTACCTTGGGAAACAATTGTTGAAACCCAGAATCTAAATCAAGCGTTTAGGACTTTTAAATTTTATTTGAAACAGGCATCTGACCGCTTTATACCGAAAAAAATAAGTAAGCAGAATTCAAACCCACCATGGTTTAATAACAGATTGAGTAATCTCAAAAATAAGAAAAATAAGGCTTATAAACTGTATAAAAAAGATAAAAATAATTTTAAAAATAGCCAGAACTATCTTAAGATTCAAAAATCGTTTGATGTTTTGAATAAATTTATGTATAATAAATTTATTTCAACTGCTGCAGCACAAATCAAAAAAGATAGTAAAAGTTTTTGGCAGTTTATAAACTCAAAACGAAAATCAATTGGACTACCAAATTGTATGGAATATTCTGGATCCACATCAAGTGATTTGCCAACTATTTGTAATCTTTTCGCTAATTATTTCAAATCGGTTTATGCTTTAACGTCTCCTATCGAGTTCCACGAATTTTGTCCTACTAATGATTTAGGGTTTATGCAGTTAAGTTTTTCAGAAGTTTTCGAAGCGCTGATTGGTATTGATGAAAGTAAAGGTGTTGGCCCAGATTTTATATCTCCCAAAGTAATAAAAAAGTGTGCAACGTCTCTCGCGTTGCCTTTGTGGCTAATTTTCAATAGGTCTTTAAAGTTTGGTCAATTTATAGATGAATGGGAAATATCTTTCATATCTCCGATTTACAAATCTGGCTCAAAGCAAAACGTATGTAACTACCGACCAATATGTAAACTATCTGTTATTCCTAAAGTATTTGAAAAAATTGTATGTGATAAGTTAAATTTTCTTACTAAACAACTCATATCTGTTTCTCAGCATGGATTTGTTTCGGGTAGATCCACAGCTACTAATCTCACTATCTTATGCGATTCGGTTGTCAGAGGATTTGAAAATGGGTTCCAGACTGATATCATTTTCACCGACTTTGCCAAGGCATTCGATAGGGTAAATCATGATATTTTAATATTTAAACTATCTAAACTTGGTTTTCACTCCACATTCTTAAAATGGATATGTTCATATCTCACTGATCAAACCCAATTTGTAAGAATAAATAATTTTGTCTCGCAATGTATTAAAGTAACCTCGGGTGTCCCTCAAGGCAGTCACATCGGCCCTTTATTCTTTAATTTGTTCATCAATGATATTCCTGATATTTTCAAGTTTTCCAAGTACCTGTTATATGCTGATGATGTTAAAATATTCAAAACTATACAGTCCAGAATTGATTGTGACGTACGCCAGGAAGATTTATCTGAACTTGAGGTATGGTGCAGTAAAAATCTTCTTTTTTTAAATGTCTCTTAGTGCCAAAGTTTTATATGCTCAAGAAAAATATCTCCGATATTATATGACTATAGCATCAACAATATTCTACTAGATAAAGTGTCACAAAAAAAAGATTTGGGAGTCGTATAAGATCAGCAGTTCACGTTTACCTATCACTTTGATTATATGGTAAATAAAGCAAATAAGATGTTGGGCTTTTTAAGATGAAACACTAGAGAGTTCTCAGATTGTAATGCACTTAAATCTCTTTATATAGCCTTCGTAAGATCGACTCTTGAGTACTGTTGTGTGGTTTGGAATCCTTATTATGATATTCATTCATTAAGGATTGAAAGGACTCAAAAAAGTTTTACAAGATACTGTTTTTATAAGCTTAACTGGAATATCGTTATGCCCACATATAATGTCAGATGCCTGCTTTTTGGTATTCAATCGCTTGAGGTCAGAAGAAAGTATTATTCAATTATGATGGTAAAAGATATAATCAATAGCCACATTATTTGTCCCTACTTGCACGAAAGAATCAATTTATATTTTCCTTGCAGGAGTCTCCGTATAGGTTTTTACCTACGAGAAACTTTTTCAAGAAGAAATTACGGTAGAAATGAACCTATTACTCGTTGCATCAGAGAAACTAATGCCGTTATTGATCTTATAGATATTTGTATGCAATGTCCAAGAGATTCTTTTAAAAAAAATCTAATGTCGATATTGTCGTTTGATTAATTATTTTGTTTACATGCATATTAAATTGTTAAATAATTTATTTCTGTTCTTACATTTTATATTATTTATTATTTTATTTACTACCTACTTATTTAACTATTATTTATTTAATTTGTTTTATTATTAATATTATTTCCAAATTTAATTATAATTATGTACTGTAATCTAAAAGAGAATAGAATCTCAAATTGATGAAATAAACTAAACTAAACTTTTCCTAAAGGGTTGTATGGCAAGTACCGTTATTTCTGGAGCTAAAATATCCCATCATTTTTTTTCGTGTTCTCTATCATCGTAATGTCATGTTTGATTGTTATCTCAAATTTTTTTTGCGCGGATCCAAAACAAGTAAAAAAGCTAAAGCACATCATTGTTAAGTAAGTGCTTTCGTTGATTTTAAATATTTTGTTTTCAAAATGTATGGAATTTGAATTCTGCTCGTACATATATCCACTTACGCTATAAATTGTCCGCATAGAATGTCCGCTTATGGGAGCTGTTCGTAATATGTGGTTTCACTGTAAGTAGGTATATACCTATGTTCAACTTCGGGTTTGGAAAGAACAACATTAATGGGATTTCCCTTTTCTTTGAACTTGACTATAGCCAGATTGGCGCAAGAAGATATTATGTAGATAATAAATATTTATGTTCAAAATAAAAACATCAACGCAATTCCTAAAACTGAATTTTACAATTATAACCTCATCATTAGTAGCCTCGGCTGATTCTATCAGGATCGTTCATTCGTGTTCCTTGAAAAACTTCAAACTTGCAGAATAATTAACAAATTATTTAATTAAATTTCTTGGCAATGCAAACCTACGCGCAAAATAAACCTCAAAGCAAAAAGTGGAAATCCTCCAAGGACGAATCCATTTGATGCTTCATTGCAGCATATTTTTTTCCCGTAATAATGATAATTTTTAGCAAAGGATGTCCTCAAGTGAGGCACATCTACATTCTTTTCGAGAGAGACACAAAAACTGTCTCGTAATGAAAGGGGTTTTCATTATTGTTATATTGGTTGCCCTTCCGTTAGACTCACTTGGCAGTGTTTTATTCTTTTAAAAATACTTTTTTTTCTGTCTCTATTGTTGGTTTTTTCATATTGCTACATTTGTCCCAGGTGCACTTATGGCTTTTAAAAAATATTTTTTTACTTTGTAACTTTTCAATTTAATTAAAAGAAAAAGAAAAAACACAATACTTACATAGGCCTTGTGCTTTTTTGCGAGGTAGTTGATACTTGGGCTGATAAATACGTTTTTAAAGTTTGCTACCTGTGCCTTGGAATATGAAATTACAAGTATAATTTGGTTAATTAAAAATGTTTCTTTTATACATTGTTAAGATAATTTACTTTGGATTTCAAGTGCATCAAAGGATAAGGATAAGAACAGTTATTACGGGACAATTCAACTCAGGATACCCCACATTGGGAACTGGCATTCCTAGAAACTTTACTAAGTTATCATATTAAAGGTTATCATATTTATGTATCAGACAAAATTATCGTGGACGACAAACAAGAACATTTCGCCACAAGACCATTATAGAGGATTGGACAAACAATGCTGAGGTTCCATTCATCGGGCATGCTTTCCTTCGACCATATTTTACAGATGAGCTGGTGCATACTCCTAACCAATTCATCCCCAGCAGCTTTGAATAGCTCAGCCGCAAGGCCATCAGCTCCAGCAGCTTTATTGGACTTAAGTTTAGATATAGCTATCTTTACTTCGTCGAGATCGGGTGGACGGAATTGTTGACCTACGTCCTCCAGGTTGAATGGTGCAATCTGCATGGTAGCGGAATCCGGTTCGACATCGCCGTTATACAGTTTGCAGAAATGATTTGTCCATATCCTCAGCACCGACTGCGATTCTACTACGATGTTCCCCTGATCATCCTTGCAGTCTTCGGTCCGGGCCTTGTTACCCAGGGAGGTTCTTTTTATGTTTTTGTATAACTTCCGAGCTTCATTCCTGCAATGGCATAATCCCTATATTTTCTCGATCGCACGCTTCAAATGCTCTTTCTTTTACCTTCTTAGAAGCTTGTGTTCCTCTCTCCTCTTCTGCTCGTAGAGCTCGCGAGCAGCTCTGGTCCTTCTATGCAGCGCCGCTTTGTATGCATGTTGTTTGGCTGCATGTACTTGTCGACATTCTACGTCGGACCAGGGGTTTCGCTGCTGTGGTCGTGCAAGGCCCAGCACGTCAGATAAGCGGCATCTATGATGGCTTCCTGGCAATTCTTCCACTGGTTCTCGATATTTGCAGTTGGTGGCATAGGACAATTTAAGAGGGTACGAGAGACTCGATCGGAAAAGGACCTGGCGATTTCTTGCGACTGTAGCCGTCCGACGTTAAACTTCCTTACAGTTCGTGATTTGTTTTTTCGTCTCCGGTTGTGTGGTATATGAAATTATATAAAATTAAATAAATTATTTATAAATAAATTTATAAATAAATAATAGAAAAACAATATAATATTCTTTTGTTTTATTTAATTAATTAAAAAAATTTTAGTTTTAACAAACACATAGATTATAAATTTGTTTTACGACGCGTTTCGGCGGAATCAAATTCCATTATCGGGCTTGTACTTTGAGAGTTGAAGTATTTTAGTACAATTTGTTGGAGTGTTATTCTTGTGCTGTGATTGTCTCTTTTGTTTGAATTAAAGTTTGTTGCTGTCCTGATGCTGATGCGGCAATTAGTATTTTAATTAAGCTGTGGTGTTGTCTCGTTTTATTTTTGTCATTTTTAATGCTGTGTCATATATCCTTACAGTATTTCCCTGCTCTGGCTTTGGTCTGGATATCCGTAGCATTACCTTGGCTACAACGAGGTAGTGGTCCGAGTCAACGTTGGCTCCTCGGAACGTTTAGACATCCTTAATACTGGAGGAGTGCCTTGCGTCGATCGCAATGTGGTCAATCTGGTTAGCGGTTGATTGACCAGGAATTCGCCATGTCCCCTTGTGTATATCGAGATGCGGGAACTGCGTACTAGCTACCACAACGTTTCACACCGCAGCAAAGTCGATTAGCTTGAGTCCGTTATCCGTGCAGGCTATATCTTCCGGTTGTGCCACCAAAGACGTCTTCTTTTCCTAGCTTAGCATTCAAATCGCCCAAGACAATTTTAATGTCATAGCTAGGGCATTGCTCATATGTCTTATCCAGGAGCTCGTAGAACTCATCGTTGGTGTCGTCATCTTTCTCCTCTGTGGGGGCATGGGCGCATATCAGGCTAATGTTGGCGAATTTAGCCTTGACGCGAATTGTCGTGAGGCGCTCGTTCACATAGTTGAAACTCAAGACTTCTTGCTTAAGAGTCCTCTACCCAAAATGTCGAACTCAGATTCGAAGATCGGAACTTCGAATAAAAATAAAAACGAAAAAAGTCACTCCGCATGAGAGAAGGAAAAATATACACAGAGTAATAAGGTACACATCCACACATACCTTTCTTTTATTTTCTTGTTTTTTTTTTTGCATGCATTGTCTGCTGTTTGTGGTATGTGTTTACTTACTGGCGTGTACGTGTACGTTCACGTTGGTGATGTTGACTAAACTAACAGCTCAAAATTGTTTTGGTTGGTATTAGTACAAGGAGGATTTTGTCGCCAAATGGAATGCAAAAATTGATTTGGATCTCGCAAAAAGCTGATTTTGGCAAATCCAAATCAATAAGTAAATATACCTAGCCCACTTTTATCATATCTCTATATCTAGTAAACAGCTGTAATGACCTGGATGAAATTTTCAGAGTTGATTCCTGTGAGCAAGAAAAACTTAAGAATTTTTTTTTAATAAAATCTACCCACTTTTTATATCTTGATTTCTCAAAACTGTCTCTAAAGATAATTGTAGCAATAACAAATTGTTTCTATGAGTAGGGGGCGAGTTAAATTTATTTTCCAAATACGAAAATCTTGCAGCAGGAAAAAAGTTAAATTGAAATTTTACTGCCAAAAAAATTCCTTGACTGTTTTGTCATTCATTCGTGTAGCATGCATTTGTGTTTTAAATCCGTTGAAAACACAGTAAATAATCTATTTGAAAACATTTTCCTGATACGTTTTCCTGATCGCTATAATTGGCCTCTAAGGAAAAATGAAGGTGTTTTTTTTTTTAATCCACTCACAGCCATGCCCACTTATTACATGTCTATATTTTGGAAACATTTTCAACGACCTGGATGAAATTTTCACAGTTGATTTGTGTGATGAAAAAAAAACTTTATAAAAAGATTTCGCCCACTTCCACGCCCGCTTTTCAAATCTTAATTTCTCAGAATGGTACGAAAGACAACTGTACTGCCGTGTTAAGAAGAAAAAACGTAGGTATCTGCATTTTTGACATTTCGAGATAAACGCGTTTTTCTGTTTTTATCTCTATATTTTTTGTTTGGTTGATGAATGTTTTTCTATCGTATTTACAAGTAAATCATTTGTTTGCTTAGATTATTTATCAGATGTACAAATGCTTGTATGATAAGCGTCATTTTTCTTAAGCGTTTTAAACCATTACAAAAGCAAGTTAGGGGTTTTATTTTTAAAGAATAAAATGGAAAACATATCAAAGATGTCAAAACTGACCCTAACTCAAAACATCCAAAATGTCAGTTACGTTTTTTCTTCTTAACACGGCAGTGTAGGTAAATGAACGAAAATAAAATGCACGACTGTTCAAGACACTGCGGGCTTGAAAAAATGAATATGATTTAATGGGAAAAAAAATATATAAAAATTAATTTTTTTATATATAAAAATTCTTTAAAAAATTTTAAGAACAAATTTTGGTATGCAAATCTAAAGTATATATTTATATGTATATAAAAACAAAATTTGAAAAAAAAAAATTTTTCAAACCATTTTTGAGATATCGAATTAAAAAAAAAAAAAACTTTTTTTAAAAATTCAAATTTTTTAAATTTTGATATGCAATATTATTAAATCTTATCTGAAATTTATATATAAGAAAAGCATCTAAATCCATTTAGACGATAACGAGAAAATTCAAAATAAAAAAAAACGTTCTATGCAGGTATCTATTATTAAAAGTAGTTGCTAAGTGTAAAATTTTATAATATTTGATAGTTTGTACTAATAATATACTAATATGAAAAAAGTTTAATCAAAATCTTAGGAGTCGTTTTTAAGCAACAAAATATTTTCCTTTGCGGATTTTTAACTTCAAATTTTTTTCTAAAAATATTTTAGAGAGTACCTATACTAAGAAACTCTTAAGTATCGAGTTTCAAAAATTTCGATCATGTCGTTTGCGAAATATTTGATTTTCCAAAAAAATATGAAATATTTTTTAAAAATCCAAAAAATATTTTTTCAAAAATTTTGGTACACAAAACTTTTTATATTTTTTGGAAGCTTCTGTATAAAAAAAATAATGGAAATCAGTCGTACCGTTTTGAAGAAAATCAAAAATAAAAAAATGGTTCTTCGGGAGGTACCAGTACCATTAATAACCATTTTTAGAAAAATGGTTTTCCACCCAAGGAAAGCCTTTACTAAAATAAGTTTCTTAAATTTTTTTTATGAAAAGTTGTCGAGCCATTTTTGAGAAAAATACGATTATGAAAAATTGCAAGAAAAATTGTATGGCAGATACCGTTATTTTTGGTTCTAAAAAAATAAAGAAACGAGTGGGTATAATCACCAAAAACCGCTATGTACCAAGTTTGAAGAAAATCGATCCAGCCGTTTAAGCTGTAGACGAAAAAACAGACAGACAGACAGAATTGTGCCACTCACTTTTTTGGTGTTCTCTATCATCGTCATAATCATGTTTGATTGTTATCTCGAAATTTTTTTTGCACGAATCTTATAATAGTAGGTACCTATACCTATCACAACTAAAAATAAAATAAATTGGGTGGGCAGCTCGTGGAGAATCAGGGCCTAGTACAACTCTTAACCATTCCTGTATGCGTGTGTTTGGCAAGAATGTTTAAATGTAGGCACCTACCCATTAATTATTGTCCTAAAATTGGGAAGAACGTTCCTCCTAGAAACAAATTCGTATCTAAAAACAAATCTACTAAATCTGGCCTTCTCGCAACTACAAATACCTTCCAACCATATAAATTAATCTAGACAAATAGGAACATACCTATGCATAAATAAATTTCTGAAATGTATTTATTATTTACCAACATTATCATAGAATTAAAAATCCGTACGTACCTAATTGGTAACGTAAATACCTATTCTTTATCATTATTATACAAACATAATACATACATTTAATTATTTCGTTCTCTTCACACAAATTAAGTGCTATATAGAATGACACAATTATTTTAATTCTTTTCCAAATTGTAAGTTTAAAAACTTTATTTTATCAAATCAAGAAACTCTGTCATTTACTTATGTTTCTTGTCATTTTTGTATTCACTGTAGGTATAAATAAATAAATAAAACAAACAAAATATACCTATGTATTCCTTCCCCAGCACTAGAAATCAAAACAGAAATTTATTAAATAACAAACTTTTCCTCATTACTTTACATATTTTCCTACGTGGCATAAAAATTATCGGAACTAAATAAAGCGAAAACTCTTACCATTAGCTGCGTTTTATTATCTCTGGGTCTGGGTCGAGGTTATCTTTTAACATGTATTACAAAAACAACATGGGATCTAGGTTTCTATCGAGGTTAATTTCAATAACCCAGATAGAGGTTTTCACTCTGGCCGGCAGAGGGCTATTTACCATTGTGAATGGATGTCAGTGATTTGTCAGCAGTATAAGGAATAGAGAGGAAAAGAGACAAGTGCTTACATGAAAAACAAATACACATAAGGAAAAAAGAGACTGATATACAGCACTGCTTTTGCAATAACCCACATCGTTTTATTTTCACGAGGTGAACCATATGGGTTATGAGTACGGTGACCATCCGTTCATTATTATAATGAACAGTTCTGTATTTGAAGACATTGTTCATTATGAATTATTTTGTATCCAAAAACATATAAATGTTCAGTATTTTAGAAGTTGTTCATTATTATGTTCTGTATTCCAAATAAATTCCTAAAAACAATAACATTAACAGCTCAAAATCAAAATTTAATGATAAAAATTGATAATACTTGTGTGCACTTTCCCACAGAACAAAGGAATAAAATATCTAGCATAAATTTATTTTAAACTGGACTTGAATTTTGTGTAGGCCAAAAATCATTCAACATTTAAAAAACGTATCGGCTGCCTGTGGTGTGTAAAAATTGAAATGTGTAAATTTTACTTGAAGTTATCTATAAAAATGCAAAAGAATAAGTTAACCCTGATGCCACCTAGAGGCGAGACAATGCTTACCTATATAATGTCGACTTGCAAACGAAGAAAACGACTGGCGATGTGAACTGCAACAAATTCATGATTTTTTTCCATAACCAATTTGGAAAACTCAATCTCGAAAAACACTTGAAAACAGTAAAGTGCAAGAAACAACTTAATCTATATTTAAAGTAAAGCAAAGACATAATTCCTTACAGCTTTAAATTATGTTCTATTTTAAGTAAAGTTATTTTACCTGAAAACTGAGTAAAATTTTGTTCATTATTCGGCATTCTAAAATATGGTCACCGTAGTTATGAGCGATAATAAAACGCGGCTATTATTACAAGATCGAAACGAACGAAGCCCAAAAGAAAGCAGGCATATTGACAGCAAAAAATGACAAAAGAATAAACCGCCACCAAGTCTACCATTGCAATCACAGCAAAAAAAAAAAAAAATAAATAAATAAATAAAATGTAAACAACTAACACATTCACAAAATTCATTCACAGGAAAAAAGAGATCGCATGCATACCCAAAAACCAACAAAAAAACTAGATACACTTGGGCTTACCCTGCAAATACCATCCACCACCGTCACCGACCATGGTTCTGCTCCCATATATCTATCTACGTACACCACATCTTATCTGAACCACTCACACACACAAACACCCACTGGCATTTCAAATTTGTCATACTTTTTTTTGTTTACTTTGCAATATTCGAAAAAAACCATCTTGTAGCCGATAAGTACGGTGACCATCCGTCCCTGGTTTCCCGGGACTGTCCCGTATTTGTATAGCCTGCCCCGGTTTAGTTTTTAAGAAACCCGGGACGTACAAGTGTCCCGTGTTTACTTTTCTGTCCCGTATTTGGACAATCTTTTAAGTTTCACAAAAAATTCAATTTGAATGCCCACTAAACGCATTCATTTATTCATTGATCTTCCAAAAGTCACTGTTGAAAACAAAGATACATTTTCGAATTTGCTTAGTGTGCATTAAAAAAACGTTTTTTTTTCTAGCTGCAGGTATATTATTTACTAAAAATAATACTATTTAAAAATTTAGGGTCAGTTTTTCAGTGCAACCTCATCGCAGCCTTGGGGTTAAACCTAAGTTAATTCCAGAAACGTGTTTTTCAATCAATCTAAGTCCTTTGTTCACTCCGAGTTGTGGCACCTTTTCACTTTCAAAATTGTTCCCTTTTTGTCCCGGGTTTTGCTCCCAGAAATATGGTCACCGTACCGATAAGTGAACTAACTAAAAACCGCCAGTAAAATAAAATAACGAATTTTATTCGAAAATAAAGACTTTTTTAAAATGTGTTATTTTGCAATATTAGATTAATTTTAGACATTTTTTTGTATTGAAACAATTTTAGAAAACATATTTGTTATTTGGGGAAGGTTATGTTCTTTTTTTTCATATAATTACACTTTCAAAAATGCATTAGAAAATGAGCAATTTGCATGTTTTTCAAGAGATGATTATTCAAAAATAGGGCCCAAACTAAAAAATCCAAGCAAACGATTTTGTAGTTTTGTTTATCAACTATCAAATCACGTAAATATAATATATGTTTTCCACTTCAATTTCTCAGAACTTTCATTACGCCTAAGCAGTTTTGATTTTGAGAAATTTTCCGAAAGAGGTTACCGAAATATTAATATAATATAAGGGAAAAATACAAAAAATTAAAAGGTGACCAGACGAGCTTGTAGTTTAAATGTCATTCTTTCATAATAACTTTAGTTTTTTGCAATATGTATTATGTGGACTTCACGGCATCCTTTTCGAACTGGCCCATTTCTCGTTTTTTTTCAAAATTATGGGTGGAGGCCTCTTAAGTCTGCCTCTAACAACGAATCCACATCCAAAGAGACGCTGCCCTTGTGGTCGGTAACAGTCACCGTAGTAGATATCGCAGTCTTTCAGTTTTCTTTTGCCCGGCCCATCCCATCGCACTACTTTGATGGTGGTTTTTTTTGCCCGGCCCATCCCATCGCACTTCTTTGATGGTGGTGATGTCTGCTTTGTAGCAGTCTAGGGCTTCCGCTAAATGTTCGGCTGCACGTGGTCTATTGAGAGACAGAACATTCCATGTGGTCCTTATTTCGTTTGCTAGGTTCGTCAACAGTAAATCCGTCCGTATCCGAGGCTTGTTGTTGCTTCGCAACTAGAATAGCTTTACGTGGCCGGGAAGTCACCCCGACGGCACGACCCCAAACCTCGAGGACCAGACCCATAAAATATAACTCCAAGGGCGGGGAGCCGGATTAACCGCTCCATATAGGCCTGAGCTCCGAATATGTCGTAGTAGCCGGTATAAGGTGTTCACTAAGTAGTTCAACCTAACTGGAACTGTAGACGCCACCGTTGATTCTATCTATTCTATTATTCCGCTGCCACCTGGATAAAGGAGAAGTGGCTTAGTGGGAACACTCCTCCCTCCCCCTCTCTCGTTTGCTGCCCCCTAAAATCGTCCACAGGGATTGGAACCCCATATTCAGTTAAAGGTACTAGGCACCCGATGTTCACCACTTGGAGGTGAGAGTAGGAGTTGATAGACAGAGGTTCGCTTTGAAAAAAAGCTTGTGGACGCTTGTGTCCTCTTGAATGCACATGTCTACCCTTTGAACAAAATATGACAAATAATAATGCCAAACAACTACAAAAAAACATCGTCAGCGAATATTTCGCGTTGGTTTGGGAGAGTCTTAATAGTTGCTGGCTGCGTTTACGGGTCTGGGCCTGGATTAATTTAACACGTACAAAAAGAAAACATGTTTTTCCTTCTATCATCGTGCTTGCTTACACGTGAAGAACGAAAGTTTTCAGATGTGAAGAAAATTATTCTGCAGATTTTGTTTTCCTCTGTGTTTTTCTTAGTTTCATAATTGAAGACACGATTCGATTGTTGGATTGGAGAAACAATACAAAAGAGAACGTCAATTTTCTACACAGAATATTTTCAAATATACCTACACTACGCTGCTGCAGTGATTGCAGTCTGTTGTATGTCTTCAAAAATCTTAAAAGGATTAAATTTATACATCTAGTTACACTGTTAAAAAACAATTGACAATTGAGTCTATTCAAAATTTGTAAGCAAAGATCACATTCGAATAAAAATGTTTAGAATAAGATTTATTTTTTTATCAATCGAAGAAGATCAACGAGAGAAGAACGAAGTGAGATTGATAAGACGAAATCTAAGAGCTAAATCAAATCCATTGGAACTACCCCATGAATTGTATGTAAGTAAGAAAACAAATGTTGAAACATTTTTTTAAACCGCTTTTGTCTTAGATTTATCCAAAACTATAGGGTAAATAAAAAATGTTTATTCAAATATTTACTCGAGATTCTTTCACATTCCTTACCACAACACAACCGAAGAAATCATTTGGTGTTCCTTTAATGGTCAAACTTGCTTGGGCTTTTTTGCCGAAAGTGTGTACCAGAGAGGCGTGGGGAAAGATCACGAAGTTGACCTTGCCCAGTCTTCTTTTTCGGAAGTCCTCTCCACCTTCTGTAATATAATGGAAGAAAAGCTTTGTCTAAATTGAATAAAAATGCAAACAACGGAAGAAGAAAGGAAAACAAATTTGTACTTGAATGAAAAATACAAGCTACCAGGAGTGATCGGCTGCATTGATGGCACACACACACGTAGAAATAATAGCGCCGCAAATAAACAAGCATCTTTATTTTAATAGAAATGGCTTTTACAGCCTTAATGTTATGCTAGTAT